>CAUYRH010044247.1:0-18838 GCA_963574655.1 Perodicticus potto
AATGTAGAGTATCAATGTCTTTATATAGTGATTAAGAAAATGCTATGAGGGCTATCTCTCACAGTATGATCAAAATGTTTCTGATTGTATATGAAGCACATTCTGCCCTATGATTGCACCAATGTACACAATTATGATTTAGTAAAATTATTAAAGAAAAAAAAAGATGATTTTTCCTTCATAGAATGTGTTTGGTAGTATTCCTTCTTTTTCTATATTTTGGAAAAGTTTGAGTAATATAGGTACTAGTTCCTCTTTAAAGGTTTGGCAGAATTCTGACGTGAAGCAATCTGGTCCCCAGCTTTTCTTTTTAGGGATAGTTTTTATAGTTGATGCTATTTCAGAACATGATATAGGCCTGTTCAACATTTCCACTTCATTCTGGCTAAGTCTTTGTAGGTGGTGTGCTTCCAAGTATTGGTCAATTTTCTTCAGATTTTCATCTTTTGAAGAGTAAAGTTTCCTGTAATATTCATTAAGGATTTTTTGAATTTCTGAGGGGTCTGTTGTTATTTCATCTTTACCTTTTCTGATTGATGAAATTAGATATTTCACTCTTTTTTTCCTGGTTAGGTTAGCCAAAGGTTTATCAATTTTATTGACCTTTTCAAAAAACCAACTTTTTGATTTATTAATCTGTTGTGTAATCCTTTTGTTTTCAATTTCATTTAATTCTGCTCTAATTTTGGTTATTTCTTTTCTTCTGCTGGTTTTGGCATTGGAATGTTCTTCCTTCTACAGTTGCTTAAGATGTCCCATTAAGTTGTTAACTTCCTCTCTTTCCGTTTTCTTCAGGAAGGCTTGCAGTGCTATAAATTTCCCTCTTAGGACTGCCTTTGCAGTATCCCAGAGGTTCTGATAATTTGCGTCTTCATTGTCATTTTCTTGCAAAAATTTGGTAATTTCCTTCTTAATCTCATCTATGACCCATCTATCTTTCAGCATAAGGTTATTTAGCTTCCATGTTTTTGTATGAGTACACAGATTCCTGTTGTTATTGAGTGCAACTTTTATTCTATGATGGTCTCAGAAGATGCAAAGAATAATTTCTACTTTTTAAAATTTGTTGAGGTTAGACTTGTGACCTAGGATGTGATCGATTTTGAAGTATGAAGTATGATCCGTAGGCTGATGAGAAGAATGTGTATTCAGTTTTGTTGGGATGAAATGTTCTGTAGATATCTGTTACATCCAGATGTTGAATGGATAAGTTTAAATGAAAATTTCTTTGCTTAGCTTCTTTTTTGAGGATCTATTCAATACTCCTAAAGGGATGTTAAAATCTCCAACTACTATGGAGCTGGAGGAAATCAAGTTGCTCATGTCTGTTAGAGTTTCTCTTATAAATTGAGGCACATTCTGGTTGGGTACATAAATATTAATAGTTGAAGTCTCATCATATTGAGTAGTACCTTTAACAAATATGAAATGGCCGTCCTTATCCTTCCTTATTTTGGTTGGTTTAAAGCCTATTGTATCTGCAAATAGAATTGCAACACCTGCTTTTTTCTGTTTTCCATTTGCCTGGAATATAGATGACCATCCCTTCACCTTGAGTCTATATTTATCTTTTAAAGTAAGATGAGATTCTTGTATGCAGCAGATATCTGGCCTGAGTTGTATCCAGTCAGCCAATCTATGCCTCTTTAGAGGACAATTTAAATCATTCACATTAATTGAGAATATTGATAAACCTTTCAATAGTCCGTTGGACATTTTTAATCCTTTCGTGACTGTGGAAGTTGGAATTTGATCAAAAGTTTCTGAGTGGGTTTATTTTTGTGCTAGAGAATTACGCTGGTCATTATGGGAGATAGGTCTGAGAATATCCTGGAGAGCTGGTTTAGTTATGGCAAATTTCTTCAACATGTGGATGTCATTAAAGTATGTAATTTCTCCATCATAAATGAAACTCAGTTTAGCTGGATACAGGATCTTGGGTTGAAAGTTATTTTGTTTTAGGATATTAAAAGTCAATGACCATGTTCTTCTAGCTTGAAAGGTTTCAGCAGAGAGATCTGCAGTTATTCTAATGTTCTTCCCTTTGTAGGTTATGGTTTTCTTACGTCTGGCTGCTTTCAGAATTTTCTCCTTCATAATAACTTTAGTCAATTGATTACAATGTGTCTGGGGGATGTCTTATTCAGGTTGAGTTGTGCTGGAGTTCTGAAACTGTCTGCTATCTGAATTTCAGAATCTCTTAGCATGCCTGGAAAGTTCTCTTTCATAGTCTCATGAAGAGACTCTGTGTCTTGGGAAGCCACTTCATCACTTTCGGGGATCCCTATGAGGAGAATTTTGGTTTTCTTTGAATTATCCCAGAGCTCTCTGAGAGAGTGATCTGTTTTTGCCCTTCATTTCTCTTCCTCTCTGGAGGTTTGAGAGCATTCGAAAGCTTTGTCTTCAATGTCAGAAATCCTTTCTTCTGCTTACTCCACTCTGTTAGTGAGGGATTCTACTGTATTTCTCAGATCTTTGAGGGCTGCAACTTCTTCTCTCAATGTGTCAAAATCTTTGGTCATTTTGTCTTTAAATTCATTGAATTCTTGAGACATCTTTTGGATTACTGCTTGAAATTCTAATTCCACCTTTTCCTCCATTCTGTTGATCTTATTTGCTATCCAGATTCTGAATTCAATTTCTGACATCTCAGCCATTTCTTTATGCATGGGATCTTGTGTTGTGTCTGCCTTGTCAGTCCCTGGGGGAGTTGATCTACTCTGATTATTCATATTGCCAGAGATTTTCCATTGATTCCACCCCATGATTGTTTTTCAGCATTGCCTCTAGCCATCCTCAGAGTTGTGGAGGTGTCTCTCCAAGATTAGACCCCAAGGCAATCACTCTTTTGTTTCTGGAACTTTGTAGGGAGTGACCCTGTGTAGCTCTTCTGACACTGCCCCAGCCAGGGAATTCTGGCTGTGGGAGCAGCTCCAGAGTGTGGCACCCCTGGATCCAGCAGCCAGGTGGAGGATGGTGCACATGGTTCTGGGAGTGCCAGGCGCCGAGTGACTTTGGGAAAGAGAGCCCTTGGCTCCAGCAGTCTCTGGCCAGGAAGGAGGGCTCCACGCAGAGGCATGGAGGGTTCTGGAGGGAGGGCCCTGGTCCTTTCAGCTTCTGGAGTCCCAGACCAGATGCACAGGGCCATTACAGAGGCAGGGAGGGTACATAAGGGAGGACACGGGTTGCGAGGCTCCTGAGGTCCCTGACCAGAGGCAAGCGTGCGGAGGCCTGGCGGGTGCAGAGCATAGGGCCACATGGTCGCCGGCAGAGTCCCTGGCTGAGATCAGTCCTGTGGAGGTCCGGCGGGCGTGGGGTGCGGAGCATGGAGTGTGGAATGCACTGCGCAGTCGCTGGCAGAGTCACTAGCCAGAGGGCAGGCATGCAGAGGCCCCAGGGTGTGCATGGTGCGGGGCCACACCATCGCTGGTGGAGTCTCTGGCCAAAGGCGGGCCTGCAGAGGCCCGGCTGGTATGGCACGTGGGGTCATGTGGTCGCAGGGGGAGTCCCTGGCCTAAGGCGGGCCTGTGGAGGCCTGGCGGGTGTGGGGTACATGGCCTCATGGTCACCAGTGGAGTCCCTGGCCAGGGGCAAGCCTGCAGAGACCTGGCATGTGCAGAGCACAGTGCCATGCGGTCACTAGAAGAGTCTCTGGCTAGGGGTGGGCCTGTGGAGGCCTGGCAGGTGCACAGCATGGGGCCTCATGGTCAACGGCATTGTCCTTGGCCAAAGGCAGCCCTGTGGATGCCTGGCAGGTGCCAGAGGAGTCTCTGGCTGGGGGCAGACCTGCAGAGGCCAGGCGGGTGTGGAGCGCATGGCCTCATGGTCACTGGTGGAGTCCCTGGCCAGGAGCAGACCTGCAGAGGCATGGCGTGTGCAGGGCACTGGGCCGTGCTGTTGCCGGAGGTGTCTCTGGCTGGGGACAGACCTGCGGATGCCTGGTGGTTGTGGGGTGCAGGGCCTTGTAGTTGCTGGCGGAGTCCCTGCCCAGAGACGGACTTTAGGCGTAGGGCACAGGGCCATGTGGTACCTGGCAGAGTCCCTGGCCCAGGGAGGGAGGCTTGCCATAGCCCCTGGAGTCTCTTGCTGGTTAGGTGCTTGGTCTGGCAGTGGGTGGGGGCGCTACACAAGAACCTCCTCCCTCCATCTCAGCAGGGGTTAGGCTTCTGGTTCGTCAGGTAAGGGGGGAAGGGTGTACTGTAAGTTCAAAATGGCATGGAAAACTTATTTCAGTTTTTCTGCCTTGCAAGAGAGTGTTTGGAGTCACAGCAGGGTCACTCTGAGGAAGCAGTTCCCACTTCCCATAGCACTCTTCCATGGGGTGAGACAAGAGGTCCACAGTTCACCGCTTGTCTGTAGAAAACCTGCAGTAGCAAACAAAGAGAAAAAGGAAAGGAAACAGAAAAACAAAAAAACCGCAGTTCTCTTGGGGGAGGGGACGGACACTTTTCCTTTCAGATGAATTTTGTACCTGAAGCTTGCTTTTTTGGAGTCACAGCTTGCCTCAGCAGAGGTGACCTGCAGTTATCACTTCTCTATTTCAGCTGGGCTCCCAGTCTTCAGCTTAATTGGGCAGTTTCTGGAGGTTATCTTTCCTTTTGGACAGGAGCCTCTTTCGGAAGCTGCTTCCAGTCAGCCATCTTGCTTAGCCCCCCAAGCTGGACTTTCTTGAAAGCCTTTTATGAGCCTAGGTTTCAGCTGTGCCATTAGATACTGGTTATGCATTGGGTAAATTCCTCTTCTCTTGAGGTCCTCAAGCACATTTCAATTCTCAGACCCATCAGTAGCGACCTTCGTTACCACAGATCAGGAAATGTTAGTGATGGTGGGTATCTGGCTAGTTTTCTAAAGGGCTTTTTTGGCCTTATGAAGTCAACATTAATTCCTTAATGCAGTCTGGATACTTCTGGAAGTGCTATTCCAGCTAAAGCCTTGGTAAAATAACCAGTGCCTTCATCATGTTCTATAGAATAAAACTGATTCTTATTGAATTTATGCAAGTAACTGCATTGCCAGAAATTAAGAATACTTACAAATGGCTTTCAAATTCCAGAGAAATGAAAGAGAGAGAAAAATACATATTTCAAACCCTGCTTATAAGTATATACATTGCTTGAAAAGCTACAAATAGCTTAAAAGATAAAAATGGTTTTCTTAACTTCTGGAAAACAGAACACAGAAAGAATTAGCAATATTTCAAACAAAAACTGGAACTTAGTTCCACGTATCTGATTTCTGTTCTGTTCGAGCTAGGTTAGCAATACTTATAGACATGTGTTTTTTTTTTTTAACGAAAGTTCTTAAAGTTTGTTGTTAGTTCAAAGGTACTTAATTTTTAAAGACATTCAGTTTCTCTTAATATTTCCTTTTTTAGGATAAACCTTGGACTTATCCAGTTATATAAAAAACACTTTCTTTTTAGATGAATTACTGATACATTAAGACAGATGAATATTTTATACTTTAAGACAGACTAATGTTTTATAATATTGTAACATACATATAACCATAATTCATACAAAATTAATTACCATTTCATATTTCACAATATTTCGTATTGATTTTTTAACAAATCAAATGAGTTGAATTCATTTTCTTCATATTTTTAGTGGTTTTAATCTTTCAAAAAGACTAAATTCAGAGTTGTGCTTTTTCTTTGTGTTGGTTTTGTTGTTTACTTGGCCAAGGCTGAGTTTGAATCTGCCAGTCTTGGTGCAGGTGGCCAATGCTGCAACCACTGTCTACAGGTGCCAAGCTCCAAATTTAGAGTTTTGACTTTGGAAGTTTTGTCAAATATCAAAATCTTAAAACATTTGTCTAAACAATATTACAAGTTGGAAGTTTTTAAAGGGAACACACAGTTAATTGCATTACATGTAAACTTCTTCATAAGTTTTATTTAACATGCACAGATACTTCACAAATATTTTAGACCTTTTTAACCTTTGTCACAGAGGACTATTGTGGGACCTGTCACCCTGCTGGGGCCCTCCTTTCCATGTATGGGAGGGCTCCTAGGGCATGGTGTCAGTCAGGGTGCTGGGGAGCACTCCCCTCAGGGAACCAGAATGGTGCAGGAAAATAGTGAATTAAAACAGGCAGTTATTTATACTAACAATCTAGAGGAAGAACCTTTTATTGCTGACAAGAACTAGAACTCAGGTGTCTCAAGGCATAGAATGCTGAGTGAGTTCTAGGGGATTTTTAAACTATTTTACATTTGTTTTATTTTCCTTTTCAGTTCAATACAAGACTGTTTCAGGCCAAGATCAATTCTTTGATAATCATTGAACAAATGACACGGCAGACTCAGGTCCGACATGAACAATGTTTAAAAGTTTACATTTACTTTTACACTCTTATATTTTTAAAACCAGAACCAGAACACCTTATCATATAGATTTTAACGGGCATGTGGGTGATCTAATACCCCAGGGGTTGATTGGACGTCCACTTTCATTTTAATGGTATTTCTGGTGACAGGTATGAACACACATTTCTGGGAGCCCCCAACTGGCCAGTAGGGCCAAGGCTCCCCATGCCTCTAAAAGTTTCTGACAGGTCAATAGCCCAGCAACCTGAGGTTCCTGTCTAAAGTTCTTATCTTTGGCCTTCCCCTGGAAGTTCTACACAAATTACAACAATTGAATTCAACAAACAGTTACATATTTTCTTAACAATTCACAATAAATAAGTACAACAAAAATATTAATGTCTGCAGACACTAGCCAAAAATAGATGTTAAAGTAGCTTACCTCTGGAGGTGAATTCATAGCTGAATTTAGGAGTGATTGTCAGTCAGTCTCCTGAGGGCTCCAGGTTCTCTAGGGACCCTGTGATTTTTTCCAGGGGGCGCCTCCTCTCAGAGGGACCACAGCCTGTCCCCCTCCTGGAGGCCACCTAAGGATCAGCAGAATGTGTGCCAACTAGAGTAATGCCAAGCAGCTGCTGTTTTTTAAAAGGTAAAGAGGACTTTTTTTTTTAGTTCTAAATGAGTAATTGACTTTGGGTCTTTTGCTGAATGCCTTTTTGCCTTATCTCAAGACTATTTGTAACATAGCAACTACAGTTTTTTGTAGTCAAAGGGAGGAACAGTTTTAGCAAACTTTGTAGTAACTCTTTAATTGCTGGAAGGAGAGAGTTTAGTGGGAGACATAGGGGATAGACGTTGACACATTGACAGACAACCTGACAAACCACTGGAAATGGCAAACACAAATTTGACAAACAACTCACACACACCAGTTAAACAAATCAAAGACCCACCCTCTGTGAGTCCTATAAGGAAAAACTTGAAACAGACCAGAGACTACTAGAAAAAATCAGACCAAAAAGAGACTAGAGACTCACTCCCCTGTGAGCCTAAAGAGGAAAAACCTGACAAACCAGAGAAGGGGCAAGTAAAGCAGACAGTTCAGACAAATTCAAAGGGATGGAGAAACGTTCACAGAAGGAAACCAATAGACTCACACTCTGTGAGTCTAGCCAGACCAGGCATGAGAGAGAGACTAATGACCTGGGACCTAAGTCCCACCACCCTGTGAGCCCCCAAGACACAAGACACAGGACTGGGGACCGAAGTCCCACCAAAAACCTCCCGAGGCTCACCCCCTGTGAGCCCCAAAGACACAAGACACAGGACCTGGAACCTAAGTCCCACCAAAATCCCCCAGGGCTCACCCCCTGTGAGCCCCCAAGACACAAGACACAGGACCTGGGGAACTGGCCATATGGCTGCATCCAGCCGGCCTGATTTCCCACTGCAGATCCTCTAGAGACCAGACAAACTTACCCAGGGTATTGTTGCTTTTATCACCAATTTCAGAAATTTGGGGACCTGTGCCCTGACTCCACACATCCAAGGGCTCCAGGGTGGAGGAACGTCTCTCTGAGGACTTCCCCTGGAGCTGTTGGGCAGTGGTGGGCCTAGGTGTAGGTTTGGGGGGGTGGGAAAATCTCGCTGGGGCCTCCAACTGTTGTAACTGTAGCCAGCCATAAGAAAACATGGACCCCACTTTAGGCTCAAATCACATGGTGATGATTTGGTCTCTGCCCCAAAGGGCAAACGGCCCCAAAGAGAAATGAAGGCAGCCTTTTATACCCTTTTTCATTGCTATATGGCAAGCCAAGTGAAAACAGAAGCAAAATTTGGCAGTTAGCTGGGGGATGGGGGTTGGGCGGGGGGCTACTGTGTGGCAATTGGCCCGGGAACAGCTTGGAAAGCTCAGTAGCTTGGGAAACTCTGCTTGAGTGAGCTTTTACTATTGTTTAGCAGGCTAGGGAGTCAGGGAACTTGGAGAACTTCCTCGTCAGAAACCTGTTCTCAGAATTAACCCAAGGAGTGGGGGCATACTGGGGACCAAGGCTGAGACAGGCTGAGACAGGCTGAGACAGACTTGGGGGCTGTTGGCCTACAACAACTTGGGAGCTTTGAGTGAGTGCCTGAGGACTGTAGGCAGCCTGAGCCCAGGGAGTGGAATAGGCATCAGCCTCAATAAGCCTATCATAATCAATAGGGACATCTTCAATAGTTTTAAAAACTCAGCAAATATCATGAAATTTTCAAACCCATGCACTCTACTGGGCAGGGATATGACAGGGTTTTTTTGTTTTTGTTTGTTTGTTTGTTTGTTTGTTTGTTTTTTGAGACAGAGCCTCAAGCTGTCACCCTGGATAGAGTGCCGTGGCATCAACAGCTCACAGCAACCTCCAACTCCTGGGCTCAAGTGAGTCTCCTGCCTCTGCCTCCCAAGTAGCTGGGACTACAGGCACCCACCACAACACCCGGCCATTTTTTGGTTGCAGCCACCATTGTTGTTTGGCAGGCCCGGGCTGGATTCGAACCTGCCACCTCAGGTGTACATGGCTTGTGCCTTAGCCCATTGAGCCACAGGCGCCGAGCCAGGATACGACAGTTTTAATTAAAGGATGCCAATCCTAAGGAGTCATTTCATATCCATGGGCAATGCATCCCTTGGTAAAAGAGCTCTGTAATCTGTTTTCACTTATGCTCTTTTTAAGCTTTTTAAAAACTGGAAGCAGAAGATTTGCATGCTGGGCGGCTTGTCCACTCATTCAGAACACAGGAAAGTCTTGGACACATTCGCTATCCTGAGCAGCACCTTCCTTTAAACATCTTTCCAAAATGCTTTCAAATTTAGGGTGAGGGTGCCGAGGTCCCCGACGTCACTGCAACCCTCACAAGGCTGCTGCTCTTCACGCCTATCTTCCGCACGTCAGTACCAGAGGAGATAGAAACCCCTGCTGCCGATGCCATCATGTCCCCCGAAGGTGAACTGGACACAGCGTACTAGTCTGAGCCTCTCAGGGAGCAGCCGGAGGTCATGCCTTTGCTGGAGTTTGTTGGGGAGGCCGGTAACGGCCCCAGCACTGACAGGTCACTTCCTTCGACACCTCCCCCAGCAGAGGAGGAGGAGGATGAGTTCTGCCACCAGTCTCTAGAGATCATCTCTCAGTACCTTCGGGAGCAGGCGACCGGCACCAAAGACACAAAGCCAATGGGCAGGACAGGAGCCACCAGCAGGAAGGTGCTGGAAGACCTTGCGCCACGTCGGGGACGAGGTGCAGGGCAACCACGAGACGGCCTTCTGCGGCATGCTTCTCAAACTGGACATCAAAAACTAAAACGATGTCAAATCTTTGTCTCGAGTGATGGTCCATGTTTTCAGTTACAGCTTAACAAACTGGGGCAGGATTGTTACTCTAATTTCTTTTGGTGCCTTTGTGGCCAAACACTTGAAGAGCATAAACCAAGAAAGCTGCATCAAACCATTAGCAGAAAATATCACAAATGTCCTTATAAGTCCCCAAACGGGACTGGCTAGTCAAACAAAGAGGATGGGATGGGTTTGTGGAGCTCTTCCACCTGGAAGACCTAGAAAGCAGCATCAAAAATGTGCTCCTGACTTTTGCAGGTGTTGCTGGAGTAGGAGCTGGTTTGGCCTATCTAACAAGATAGGCTTGTAAGTGCAATAATTTACTTCTAACCAACAACAGCCACCAGAACCACATTCATCTGTGAAATCAAATGGATTTATAAAGTTGGACTTACACTACCCTAAGCTTTATGTAACTTGCAAGAGCAGCCTACCCAGAAAAGGAAGTGGCAGGAGGAATGTGACTTTTAGAAGAATAAATACATGGGGAAAGTGGTCCCCCTTGATTTAAAAGTCACTTTTCCGAAAGAAGCAAAGTTCAGTTCAACAACAAGCAAACAGGCCATGGAGGAGGACTTTTAGATTTGGTGAAGATCGTAGGCTGAAAAGACATTTCCTTGTTCAGACCAGGAGTGTGGCCAGTAGTTGGATTAGTCATAGAATTCATTCAATACGCCAACAAATTCTTGCATTCTTGAAGAATAGAAAGTTGAAGTGTTCAGGACTTTCATACCTGTTGTACCTTAGCTTTGTTTCAATGATTCTTAGTTTATTAACCCAGTAATCGCCATGAATACTTGATTTAGCTTCGTTTGAATGATTCTTAATTAGCCTAGTAATGACCACGAATACATGATGTAAGTCCTAATAATTAGTTGCAAGTATGGAATACCCTCTTTTTTTTAAGTCAAAAACAACTTGTGAATGTATGTCTGTAAAAATTGCATATATTTTTACAGAAAGTCTTTCTTTGAACAATAAGGGGGGAGGTTCTCAAGTTTAGTTTTTTTATACTCTTGAATTTTGTAACTACTCTAGTTAGGAACCTATTTCTTACAGCTTTTCTATGCTAAATTTTGTCTTGATCAGTTCTAGAGTGTGTATTGAACCAAATGAATCCAATTGATGTAATTGTATGCAACCTAGTTAAAGTTGAATAAAGCTGATTCATAGCTAAAAAAAATAAAAAAGGTATTCATAATATTCCTTTATTGGTTTTTCAGAATTTGTGGGTTCTATAGTGATTTCCCTTTATCTTCTACTTTTTCTTGCTTTTTAATACATGCTGGCTGATTGAAATTTTTCATTTTTATTGATTATTTTTAAGTGTGGTATTGTTTTGTTTGTTTCCTCTATGGTACTTTGCCTCTTTCACTCATTTTGGTTCCAATATTTATTATTTCATTCTTTCTATTTCACTATAATTTGCTCTTTTTTCTAACTTACTGATATAGAAACTTTATGTCATCAACTTTAGATTTTTATTATTCTAATATACTAGATTAATCAACTTTAGATTTTTTATTATTCTAATATAAAAAACTGTGCTATTGACAATACAATTTTTCATATTTTGTATTTTTCTTTTTATTTAATTCCAAATGTTTCCAATACCTTTGTGGTTTCTTCCACTATTCACTAGTAATTTTGAAGTGCATCATTTAATTTACACATATTTAGGGATTTTCCACATTTCCCTCTGTTATTTATTTCCAATTGTATTCCATGGTTGTCAGAGAGCCAAATGTTCATGATTTTGACTTTCTCTATTTCTAAGAATGTATATAGTAGGTTAGAGAATGGTAAGCGTTTAGAAAAACACATGTTCTTCTGTTACTGGGTGGATTGCTGTATGCGTCTGTTACGGCAAGTTGGTAGATAATTGCGTCCTAGTCTTTTATATTCATAACGATTTTATGTCTGTTTCCCATAGCAGATACTGAGAGAAAAATGGTGACTTCACCAAAAAATAATTGAGGATATCTTTATTTCTCTCTTCAGCCTTGTCATTTATGGCTCTATTATTTGTGCTCTTAAACACTTTTATGTAAAAAGTCCCTTTTTATATCTGTCAATATTCTTGGGAATTTTTAGTTGGTCTGACATAAATATTCCCACCTCAGCCTTATGTTTAATACTTTCACAATATATCACTTTTCATCCTTTTACCTACATTTTTTTTTTTTTTGCAGTTGTTGCCCGGGGCTGGGTTTGAACCTGCCACCCCCGGCATATGGGGCCGGCACCCTAGTCCTTTGAGCCACAGACGCCACCCTCTAACATTTTTTTTACATTTAAAATTATTTTTTATTTTAAAATTTTTATTTGCATGATGTTAAAGGGTACAAATGCAGTTTGTTACATGAATATATTGCATAGTGATAAAGCCTGGGCTTTAAGTGTGCCCATCCCTTGAAAAACGTATATTAGACTATTAGTTTCTCATCTCTTTCCCCTTTTCACTCTCTTGCTTTTCCAAGTGTCCGATGTTCATTATTCCTCTCTCTAGGTTTATGCGCGTATGTTAGTTATCTTCCTAACATAAGTGAGAACATGAAATATTTGATAACAGCCTCCAGTTCCATCCATGTTGCTGCAAGAGACATAATTTCATTCTTTTCTATAACTGAGTAGTATTTCATTTTCTTCATTCATTCAGCCATTGGTAGACACAGGCTGATTCCAAATTGTTGCTATGATGAATATTGCTGCAATAAACATATGAACATGGTTATCTTTTGCTAAAATAATTTATTTTCCTTTGGGCAGATACCCAGTAGTATGATTGCTGAATGAGATGTTACTTCTAATTTAGTTTTTTAAAGAATTGCCTCTATTGCTTTCCGTGGAGGTTGCACTAATTTACACTCACACCAACAGTATAAAAGTGTTTCTTTTTCTCTACATCCTTGTCAACATGTTATTGTTTGACTTTAGATAATAGTCATTTGAGTAGTGTATGACGTATCTCATTATGGTTTTAAGTTGCATTTCTTAAATACTTGATGATGTTGAGCATTTTTTTACATGCTTAATGGACATTTGTATGTCTTCTTTTGAAAAATATCTATTCATGTTCTTTGCCTACTTTTTAATGGGATTATTTGTAAAGTTTTTTGTTGTTGTTTGAGTTCCTTATAAATTCTGGACATATGGGACGGCACCTGTGGCTCAAAGGAGTAGGGCGCCGGTCCCATATACTGGAGGTGGCGGGTTCAAACCTGGCCCTGGCCCAACACAAAAACAAAAAATAAAATAAAATAAATTCTGGACATAAGTTCCGGGTGAAATACATAGATTGCAAATATTTTCTCTCATTCTGCAGGTTGTCTGTTCATTCTGCTGACTATTTCTTGTGCTGTCCAGAAGATTATTGGTTTAATTAAGCCAAATTTGTCTATTTTTTAGTTTTTGTGCTTGTGCTTTTGATGTCTTAGTCATGAATATGTTACCTTGACCATGTCCATAAGTTTTCCCTACATTTTCTCCTATTATTTTTTATAGCTGCAGATTGTACACAAGTTTTCAATCCATTTTACTTGATTTTTGTAAAATAGTGAGAGATAGGGGTCCAGTTTCATTCTTCTGAATATGGCTCTTCAATTTTCCCAGCACTGTTGAAAATATCCTTTTCCCAGTGTATTTTTGTCAACTTTGTCAAAGATCAATGGCTTTAAGTATATGGCATTATTTCAGGCTTTGCTCTCATGTTCCACTGCTCTGTGTGTCCATTTTTAAAGTAGTATCATGCTTTTTGATTACTACAGTCTTTGCTATAATTTCAAGTTATGTAATGTGATGTCCCCAGCTTTGTTCTTTTTGCTTAGAATTGCTTTGGGTTTTTTGGACTCTTTTTGTCTTCATATGAATTTTAGGATTTTTTTCTAATTCTACAAAATATGACATTGATATTTTGGTAGGATTAGGATTGAATCTGTAGATGGCTTTGGGCAGTATGATCATTTTTAATAATATCGACCTCCAATCCATGAGTGTAGGATGTTTTTTCATTTTTTGGTTGTTATCTACAATTTCTTTCATCAGGATTCTGTAATTTTCCTTATAGAGATCTTTTACTTCCTTAGTTAAGTAGATTCCTAGGTATTTTATTTTATATTTTTGAAGCTACTGCAAATGGTATTGCTTTTTTTTAAATCTAATTCTCAGCTTGATTATTATTGGTAAATAAAAACGCTAATGGTTTTGAATGTTTATTTTGTATCATGAAACTTTGCTTAATTCATTTATCAAATTTAAGGGATTTTTGGAGGAGCCTTTATGGTTTTCTAGGTAGAAGGTAAGATTATCAGCAAATGGTGGTAATTCCACTTCCAATTTGGATGACCTATTTCTTTCTCTTGTCTGATTGCTCTGGCTAGGACTTTTAGTATTATGCTGAATAGGAGTGGTGACAGTGCCTAGCTTTGTCTTATTCTAGTTCATGGGGGAATTCCTTTCAGCTTTCCTACCTTTGGCATGATGTTGACAGGGGATTTGTAATAAATGGCCTTTATTAAGTTGAGGTATGATCCCTCTATGCCTATTTCATGGAGAGTTTTTATCACAATGGGATGCTGGATTTTGTCAAAGACTTTTGCTGAATCTATTGAGATAATCAGATCATTTTTGTTTTTACTACTGTTTATGTGATGAATCACATTTATTGATTGGTGTATGTTGAACCATCCTTGCATCCCAGGAATGAAATCCACCTTATCATGGTGTTTTGATTTGTGAGGTTTTGCTCCTGTCATAATGCTAACTGTTATCTAGTTGTTTTACTTCATTGTTTGTTTCTATTTCCTCTCTCTCTCTCTCCTCCCCCAAATTGTCTTTTTGGTTTGATAGAGTTCTGTTGTGTTAAAATTTGAATTTCTACTTTTTCCTTTGTGTAATCATTGTATTAGACTTGTGGGTTTTATAATTTTGTATGTTTTAATTTTGATGGGTACTTACCTTGTGTTTCCATATTTAGAACTCCTCTGACCATTCCTTATAGGGCTGATCTAGTGGTGACGAATTCCCCCATCATTCACTTTTCTGAGAGACTTTATTTCTTTTGTGTTTATGAAGCTTATTCTGACAGATATAAAGTTCATGTTTGGCAGTTTTCTTCTTTAAGGAGTTTGGAAATAGTAGCTCAATATTTTTGGGTTTGTAAGGTTTCTTCTAAAAACAAGTTTTAGTTTTATGGAGTTTCCTTCATAGATGACTAGATGCTTTTCTTTTACTTATATGTTCTTTTTTCCCTCAAGTTGACTTTAGACTATCTCCTGACTATATGTCATGGTGAAGTTCATCTTGCAATGTATTTTTCTACTGTTTGTTGAGCTTTTTGTATCTGGATGTCTAAGTTTCTTTTTATCAATTATTTACTAAATTAGATTTTCTAAACTTTTTATTTTTCTTCTTCCCTGGGTATATTGGTAATTTATAAATTCAGCCATTTTATCTAGTAGCATAGCTTTCAAAGCCTTGATTCATTCTTTTTATTCTTGTTTCTCATGTTTGCCTGACTGGATTAACTCATAACAACTGTTTTCAAGTACTGAGATTCACTGTTCTGTTGCATGTGGTTTATTTAGAAGCTTTCAACTATATTTTGTAATTCCTTCAGTGAATTTTTCATTTTCAGAGGTTCGATTTTTTTTCTTTCTTTCTTTCTTTCTTTTTTTTTGTAGAGTCAGAGTCTCACTTTATTGCCTTCAGTAGAGTGCCATGGCATCACTCAATTCACAACAACCTCCAACTCCTGGTCTTAGGTGATTCTCTTGCCTCAGCCTCCTGAGTAGATGGGACTATAGGTGCCTGCCACAACGCCCAGCTATTTATTTGTTGCGATTTGGCCAGGGCCAGGTTCGAACCTGCCGCCTTTGGTATATGAAGGCAGTGCCCCTACCCACTCAGCCACAGGCACCACCCTCCATTTGTTTTTTAATGATGTCTCCTTTGTAAATTTGTCATTCATACCCTTAATTGATTATCTGATTTCTTTTCATTGTTTTGCAGATTTCTCTTCCACCTCATGAACCTTCTCTAAAAATCAATATTTTGAATTCTTTATCTGGCATTTTAAATATATCCTTTTGGTTAACATCTATTGTTAGACAATTACTATGATCCCGTGGATGTGTTGTAACACTTTGCTTTTTTATACTTACAGATTTATTTGTTTTTTATCTGAAGAAACAGTTGTCTGTTCTTAGTTTTGAATTTACTTTTGTTGAGGCATGACTCTTTTTCTTGAAGGTGTAATAATGATGCATGTCCTATAGGGCCTTTTGGCTTGGCTTTTGAATTTGTTCAGTGGTGAAGACTGTGTCTTTCTCAAATTCTACTTGTAATAGTGGTGTCCCAGGTAAGGGAACAGGCTCACTGTCTCCTGGGAAACTGGGTTGTGTGAATGGTGGTGGTTGCAGTGGTTGTGAGAAGTTTGTCTCCTTCCAGAGCAAAAGCAATACACTTGATTTAGCACAAGGGTGTCCAACCTTTTGGCTTCTCTGTACCATATTGGAAGAAGAAGGATTGTATTGGGCCACACATTAAATATACAAACACTAATGAAAGCTGAAGAGAAAAAAAATAATAATAATAAAAGAAAAGAAAAGACCTGTGCATAATTTTTGTGACATCTGCCACTACAGATAAGGAAATAAGTCCTCACATAATAATCCTAATTATGCAGCAGCCTGTTCAGATTCTTTTAAAAGTATCACATAGGTCCCAATTTTGCATTCATTAATATAGACTATGTATATAAGTAATAAAACATCATGAGTTTTTTTTTAATTTTTAATTTTATAAAAGTAAAAGAAAAGTGGGCAACATAAAACCAGTGGTATATTTAACACTGTCTTTGAGAAACTAATCTCCCAATGTCTGGTTCTATGAAGTAGTTGCAATTCTCAGTGAGTTCTCAAGGATGCTCATCAGAGATATTCATTCTAATTTTACTCTTACTATGCTTCATTCTTGAAAATAGTTGTTCATAAATGTAGGTGCTGCCAAAAAAGTGATGACAAGAATAAGGTGTGATAGTGAAGCAAGTGGATATTTGTCTCTGGGAAGGTAAGACCTATGCAAGTCCAGTAAAGAGATGTGATCAAATTTTTCTTTAAGTTGAATGTCAGATTGGAGCTCTATGTACCCACTTGAAAATCAATAAGTAACATATTTATGTCAACTGAAAATGGGTTTGCAAATGCACCAAAATATTGATGATTTTTCCAGAAATCTTAAAATCTGTTTACACACATTCTTGTATCAAATAGAAAATCAAGGCTGCATATTTTTCATTGTCAAAGTGTTGAAATGCATAAAATTGTTTGCTTTAATACATGCTTGCCATAATTTCAGTTTCATTTGGGACACTGTTATGGTTTGAAACATTGCATTGATTACTTGTTTTTCACCGTGAACATGCACGTTAAACTTATTTAAAATGAGTGGTTAAATTCATTCAAAATGCTAAACCTTTAAGTCAGTTGTCATTTGTAAGTTCTGGCACAAATTGGGTTTTTGATACCACAAACAACTTCATGACATATTGCAAATCATAAAATCTTTTCAAACACTTGGTCTCAATTTAGTCACCTTACTTCTGAAAAGCAAATGATGTTGCCATAGTCAGTATCAATACTTTTAAGGAATTCCTGGAATATTGAGGATGATTCAGTTCTTTACAAAATTCACACTCTTGATGATGATTTGCATGACATCCATCTTTAAAGCTTTTGCATATAAATTTTTCTGATATACTATGCAGTGATATTTCATTAAAATTGAGTTTGGGGTGGCAACTGCACCATCTTCTATTAATTTTACAAGTCTCTCTCTTTTACCTACCATCTCCAGGGCACTTGGAGTAACTTACCATCCAAATCTCTTTTCTAATTTATCATCTCTTTGTTCATTATATTCATCTTTTCCTAATAGTCTTTAACATATTCATCTTACTTATTTAAAGTACATTTCTGATGCTAACTTGAAAAAAAAAATAATAAAATTTTTACTCACAAAAAAGAAGCGTCAGAAATGTACTTTAAATAAGTAAGATGAATATGTTAAAGACTCTTGGGAAAAGATGAATATAATGCACTGGGCAGTGCAAAGATGGTGTCCACACCCAGTGGCAGTTATAGACCCCTTTCTATGGGGATGGAGAGGGTAGGCAAATTCCAGGCTTGCCTGGAAAGTTAGGGTCTTTTGGCACGAAGCTCTCAGGGGGTGGGCTACTCAGATCTTTTGTGTCTTGCCTTAAGAGGAGAGAAAGAGGAGGGTGAGGGGAATGGGTTGTGTGTGGCTGCATTAGGCCTCCAACACCCAGAGATACACTCCCACCGAAACAACAAGGAATCACAGGAGAAACCCAATATCATAATTTCCTGTAAGTCCTTAAACATGTATAGACACAAAGAAATCTATGGAAACTAAATTTCAGAAGAATGAATTTTTCCAAGTGAGAAAGTAGGAGTTTATTTCCATACTGGTAGAAATTAGAGCTGGGCCTGTCCAAAAAGCTTGACTAAGAATAATAATTTTTCTAAATGGGTTAAAAGAGATGCAATTTTGAAAAACATGTAGGCTAGCATATCAAATTTAAATATGGAAGAGTTTCAAACAAAAAGATGATCTTTCTTCCAAAATAACTGTATTAACAGGGACGTGAATTGAGAAGAGAAGGCCAGGTACAGGGTTAGGAAAGCAAAGCTGTCACATTCTCTTACTCTCGTACCATTTCATCTCATGGTCCTGTGTATCTAGTCTCATGGTCTTGTAGGGTCATGACCTCAAATTCTTAGAGCCCTAAGCTCTCACTGTCTCACAATGTCAACTAATAGTAAAGTCTAGTAGAATCCTGGACCCCTGAAATCATCAAGATACAATATTTATATCTTATATAAGTCACTGTTTCTTGATATTTTCTGTCACTCCTAGTAAAACCTATTTCTTACTGATATCCTGAGTCAGAAAATAGAACTGGATTTGCCTTTGAAAGATGATTGAAAGGTAGTGATACAGAATTTCAGGTTCTTAGTCTCAAGTGATTCGAAGAAGGAATCGGTGGACCACAAGAGTAGTGGTAAGTTAGGATTTATTTACAGGAAAGAAGAATAGTGGTAGGTCAGGATTTTATTTACAGGAAAGAAGATTATAAGTAG
>CAUYRH010044249.1:0-15981 GCA_963574655.1 Perodicticus potto
AGAATAAGCTCTTTATTGAGTACTTAGTATGTGCCAAGCATACAAATTATCTCACTTAATCAAAAATCAAAACATTATAAAGAGAAAACATTAAAAGTCTTGCTCTCTGTCTACTCTACTATATCCCACCCTAATAATAGCTACCTTTGCGGGTTTCTTAATGTTTGAAAATTTCTTCACGCAAATATTCTATTTATTGACTTTCTTACACAAAGGCAACATTCTCGGGGGGGGGAGGGTCTCTATTAAAATATGTCCTGGAGAGCTCTTCATATCAATATATGGAGACCCTTCTTTGTGTTCTTTTTTATTCTGTACAGTATTCTATGGTGTGGGTGTACCACTGCTTATTTAGCCAGTTCTCTATTGATGAATAGGTGGGTTGTTTTCAATAATTTGCTATAAAGAACAATGCTACAAAAAATAACTTGGAACATTTAATATGTTACACTTAAGTTTTCTAGTCTCCATAGCACTTTATTAGACACACACCAGGCACTCAAGGAACATTTATTTATAAAGAAATCATTATTACCAACTCTTAACATTAAAATTAAATTTCAGTAGCAATTTCTAAAATGGTCTTCCACAAACAGAATTTCTCCTAGTTATGATATTTTATTTAAATTCAAAGATATAATTTTGAAATGTGCCATGTATTTAAATCAATGACTTTGTTTTGCAGCATCTTCAATTTTTCTAGGAACCTCCTATCAGTGGTTAAATTTGCTTTGCTTCCTCCGGGCCTTATTAACAGGGTCAGTGTGTATGGAGATAGCAGGATCTTTTAAACAGCTAGTAGTTTCATAACACCAGGAAGCTCAATTTGAACTTATGTATCCTAAAAGAGGAGACCTAATAGAAAACACTTGCCAATGCAAACTTTCCTGAGTTCCATTGTCATTTTTACCCTGAGCAATATTAATTTTGTGTAAGTAAGAACTTTGAAACTTATTCTACCTTTGTTAAAATATAGATATAAGTGGGTTCCTGTTAGGAAATACAGTGATTCTCATATCCTTACCCAATTCAAGGTCATTATTTCTTGTTGTTAGACGGTAATTATTATAACAAAAAGAGGAGAGTCCAGTTTAAACATAAGTCAGTAATTATTTAGCAAGTAAAAATATCAAACTAGTTAATGAATTGGTTAGTACAGTTATTTTCTTGCAAAAAGTAATTGTGTATATCACACAAAATTTTTTATCCTCAATTCAATCACATTTTTTTCTTAGAGCTGGGGATGACAAGATAAATAGGACAAAGACTTTAACCTCTAAAAGCTTGCAAAAAAAAAAATACAGGAGGGGAAAACATGTTCACTGATGGTAATAAGACAGAAAAGGGTAAGAGCTAGGAGATGAACAAAGTGGTGTGGGGCCAAAAGGAGGAATGGAATGCTGAACTTGCCCCTCCAGGCCCTGGGCCTCCATGTTTGCTATTCTCTTAGCCTGCAGTGCTCTTTCCCCATCTAAGCATGGCTAACTCTGCCACAGGCCCCAGTGGAAGTATCATCCTCAGAGAGGCCTCGTCTAACTCGTGATACAGCCTCACCCCTGCCACTCCTCTCACTGCCTTGTTTCAATGCTTTAGTTTAGATAGAGAACATATTCTCCTCTGAAATCATCATATTTTAACAGCAGGGACTTCATTGCTTATTAATTTCCCCATTTTCTGTACTTAGAAAGGGGACTGGCATAAAGTAGGTGCTTAATATTTTCTGAAAAGACAAAGGAGTTAAGAGTTAAAGTATAAAATTTATACTACCACACTCCTTCAAGAAAAGACTCTTCATTCTCACATACCCCATCTGTCCTGTGGGTGAGAGTCAAGGCTGTAGTCTTTCTGGCTACTCCTTGTATCTGTAAAATCACATCTTTTCCACCCTGCAGTAAAAATACTTGCTCACTGGAGTTCTTACAAACTGATCCTTCCATCTTCTACCCTCTCTCTCCCTTGGGTACCTCTCAGTCTGCTGAATCCTATCCCAAGTCCTACCATAATCCTGGCTGACATCAACTTCCCTTTGGGTTTAACAGTTACCTACCCACCTTATCTCCAGCAACTTTCATCATTACTTCAATCATCCTCCTGTCAGGCCAATGCTAGAACTTCTCCAGTTCCGACTCAACCAATTTAGGCATACCAGTCTTATCTTCACAGCTCTTTCTTTCATTCAGTTATTCACAGTAGACCTCACAAGAAACATCAATTCCATTGTTCTACTTTCTTTTAATCTATTAGCCCCCTCTTGTCTTCACACATTACCTATTGAGCTTATTGTCCATTGTCTACAAGTTCCTTTTCTATTCATAAGGCTCATTCTAGTTCTGTGTTTGGTCCATAATTCTTGCTTTTGTTTATTCTCAATTCTTTTCCCTACAATCAACCTTAAAACATGCTCAAAACTCTCCCATCTCCCTCCCCAATCTCAACATCATCTATAGATCATATCCATCTTTTCTCTTTTCTTTGGCTGCCATCACTTCCCCACTGCCCCTCCATTCTCAATGTTCTGAAATATGGCTTTGGCCTCCAAATTTGGCTTTGGCTTTTGTTCCCACCAAAAGCACTAACAACCAATTTGTCACAAAGTCCAACATGCATAATTTAGTCCTAACTGTACAGAAACTTTCACAGCCTCTAATACTGCTGACTTTCTCCTCCTTAAACCACTCTTCCCTCCATGGTTTCCACAACACATGTTTTGACCTTATGACCTCCTCTCCCACTGCAGATTCTCCTTCCTTTGACAGTTCTTTATAGGTTGGTATACAGTTCTGTTATAGGCCCTCTTCCCTACTTACCTTCTACCTTTTCCCAGGTGATTTTATCTACCCCAATGATTTCAATCACTTCTTAGAAGCTGAAGATTACTAAATCTGTATTTTTATCTCTTTTCTGAACTTTAGACCCCACATATCCACACCACTAAACAACATTGCTGTGATGATCCATGGCACCTAAAGTTAAAAACGTTGAAAAGTGAGCTCATTGTTTTTCTTCCAAACCTGTTCCTTCTATCTGGTTCCCTATCTCACGTAATGACACAAACCCTACCTGGTTACCACAGAAAACTATGTATCAGCTTTGATTATTCCTCCTCCTCAGCCTCTTTCCTTCCTGCCTCATAAGTAATCATCACCAAATTGTAGTAATTCTACCCTCTACAAAAACCCCTCAAATCCATCATCCACTTTCTGTCTCCCTACCGCATCCCAAACTAAGCCACCAGCATTTTTTATTTATTTTTTATTTTTTATTAAATCATAGCTGTGTACAATGATGCATTTATGGAGTTCAGTGTACTGATTTGATATACAATGTGAAATGCTTACATTGAACTGATCAACACATCCATCACAATTTTTAAGATTACTGCAATAGTTTTCAGTTAGGAACAGTTAAGATCTCTCCATCTCTAACTTGAGCAACCTTCCAATCTAAATGCAAATTTGATCCTATTATTTACCTGGGTAAACCTCTCAAGGGCTTTTCACTGTCTTTTAGAGTTGAGTCCAAACAACTTCCTTGGCTTACATGGCCTTTTGTGATCTGGCTCATGCTGACCTATCTGGGCTTTCTCTTGGTACCACCTTCTTTTTCATACTCTCTGTTCCAAGGTTACTGAACTTCTTCTCTGTCCTTGAAAAGCAGTAGCCTTTTTCTTACTTTTGAGCCTTCAAACACGCCTTTTTTTTTTTCAATCTGAACACTCTTCTGTCTGCTCCCTCCCCATCTCCTTCAGACCCAAACTTTAGTATCACTTCCTCCAGGAAGCCTTCCTTGACCTGACCCTCCTATCCCCAAACAGAACAGAACAAAACAAAACAAATGTGGAGTTAGGGCATCATCTCTTGTGCCTTCCTATAACACCCTGCACTTTCCCACAATACACTATGCTGTAGTTGCTTTTTTTTCCTCTCCCTTCTCTCTGCCCCTCAGATCATAAGCTTCAAGTGAACAAGAATCTCTTGCTCTCTTCCAACCATAACAATTCCATGACCTGAAACAATGCATGACAAAATGGTAGATGCCTAAAAAGTCTTTTGAGTAAATACCAAAATAAGTAACAAACCGTATCGGTTGTATGGAGGAAGGTGGGAAGAAACAGCATTAGAGAAGAGGTGGTACATGAGTTGGGGCTAAAGAAATGGGTAGGTCTTTGACAAGCAGGAATACGACAAAGTCTGTCTCACACAGAGGAATTGTATAAGCAGAAGCAAGAAAGATGTGCCTCCAAGGTCAGGTTCATGAGAGTATATGAAGGAGATTGAGAAGAAAATAAAATTGGAAAGATGGATTATAGATCCACAAATATGAATTAGGTGCAATTATTTTTGCAACTTTATTAATTTGATAGTCAAACGTTACCATTTAAACTATGAAATGTGGCTTGGCACCCATAGCACAGTGGTTCCGGCGCTACCCACATACTGAGAGTGGCAGGTTAATAACTGGCCTGAGCCAGCAAAACATCTGCAACAAAAAAATAGCTGGGTGTTGTGGCAGGTGCCTGTAGTCCCAGCTACTTGGGAGGCTACTTAAGCCCAAGAGTTTGAGGTTGCTGTGAGCTATGATGCCATAGCACCCTGTAGGGAGGATGACATAATGAGACTCTGTCTCAAAAATTATAAAAATTTAAAAAAAACTCTGCAATGTACCAAAGATGGATCAATACAGTTTTTCCTAAATAAATGTAACAAAATGCTTCCTATATGAGGTGTCAGACTTAAAGCATTTTTTTACCTTGTGCTTTTTCAGTGTATCCAGATCATGAGCAGCATCTTGTGACCCTTTAAGAAATAAATTATATCACACGGTTCATAAATATAATCATCCTGACTTTTTATATAAATTTATTCAACATTTTTTAAAAAACAACTTAGAAAAAAAAAAAAACACCACCTTTGGAGGACCTCAGTTCAACTTTCTGAAGGATAATTCAGTAAAATTCTTTTAAAAAATTCACATTATATTTACTCTTAGACTCTGAAATCCCACTTCTAAGAATTTGTCCTAACAGTTATAGATGTTGCAAAGATTTGCCATAAGGAGGTTCATCATAGTATTGTTTATAATAAAAGAAAAACACCAACTGAAACAAAAACAACAAAAACCTAATAATAGAAATAAGAAATGTTTAAGAATATGGGTCAGGTTCAGTGGCTCACGCCTGTAATCCTTACACTCTGGGAGGCTGAGGCTGGTGGACTGCCTGAGCTCAGGAGTTCGAGACCAGCCTGAGCAAGAGCAAGACACTGTCTCTACTAAAAAAAAAAAAAAAAAAAAAATAGAAAAACTACAGGGCCTTGTGGCAAGTGCCTATAGTGCCAGCTACTCAGGAGGCTGAGGCAAGAGGATCGCTTCAGTCCAAGAGTTTGAGGTTGCTGTGAGCTATGACACCACAGCACTCAACCCAGGGGTACAAAGTGAGACTTTTATCAAAAAAAAAAAAGGAAAGAAAAGAATATCTATGTTCTCAATATATTAGATGAAAACAGGTTACAAAACACCATCATTTATTTTTATAAGAACAAAAAGTCTACATACTTAAAAATGGACACGAAGTATATGGAACAAAATGTTAACAGTGGGGTTACAGGTGATTTTTTTCTCCTTTATGCTCATTTGCATTTTTTTTACAATAAACATCTCTTTTTTATTTATTTATTTATTTTTTTGTAAAAACAGAGTCTCACTTTATCACCCTCGGTAGAGTGCTGTGGCGTCACATACCTCACAGCAACCTCCAACTCCTGGGCTTAGGCGATTCTCTTACCTCAGCCTCCCGAGTAGCTGAAACTACAGGCGCCCGCCACAACGCCCAACTATTTTTCTGTTTTTGCAGTTCTGCCGAGGCCGAGTTTGAACCCGCCACCTTCGGCATATGGGGCCGGCGCCCTACTTGATGAGCCACAGGCGCCGCCCAACATCTCCTTTTTTGTAACTTAAAAAAGGGAGTATGACAATCAAATACCCACAAAATGACTTAGTGCTAGCTAATTTGGGAACACCCAAAAGTTCAGAGCAAATGCTATTGTGCCCTTCTACAATCCCTTCCTGTCACAGTCAGCTTCCTAGATCTCTTACACCTAGAAACTGGCTCTAGGTAATCAAGTTTGTATGGGAGAATAACTAGTTCAAGTAAAGCAAGTTTCACAATTGAAAAAACAGGGCATTTATACTTAAGGATTTTAGGCATTTTACTCTACTGAATTTGTTTCCATTTCATAAATGGTATTTTTTTACCGTAACCTATCTGGGAAATCAGCCAACTGTAATTACGTCTTTAGGTAGTTGTTAGGCCAGCAAGCATGGTGTTGGCCAATATCATCTTGATAATACCAAGCTGACAGGCTCCTTACTGAGCCCACATTCAACTTTATTCTACTTAAAAGTTAGCCTATCAAAATATTTGTTAAAGCTGGATATTGGATACATAATAGTTATATTATTTTCTGTAATTTTCTATACATTTGAAATACTTCATAATTTTTTTTGTTGCCCGGGCTGGTCTTGAACTTTTGACCTCAAGTCATCCTCCCATTTCAAACTAGAGGGACTAGTTTCAGAAGTCCCTCTCAGGACCCCTCCCAGGATCCTAGGGAGGATTCCAACTCTAATCTGAGAACACTTCGGATAAATCCACATTAAAAAATAACATGAAAACTCTGAATTGGTGAATGATTAATGAAAGTTCTACCACAATTATTTTAAGCCAGTATTACTATAGTGGAAGCCAAATAACTGAAAAATATACCTGGACGCATTTTCTTTTCTAGAAATGGTAGGCAAGACCTAGGTAAACTTTCCAGATTCGCTAAGTGACTCACTTAATTTTTCATTGTTAATTTGACAAGAATATGGTATAATTTTTCACTGGGCTGCAGCAACTAATTATTGGAGATAATTATTTGGTGAATTTAAAGATAGCCTATATAATAATTCATATAATACATAATACAATAATAATGTTTATGTATACAGTAATTGATTTGTATCAGAAACCTTTTCAACAACCTCAGGACAATCCTGAGATAGATTCTGTTACTTGAGCTTTACATATGGCTTTTTGAAAGACCAAAGAAGATAAATGACTGGTACTAGCTAATCTACTAAATTAGAGGTAGAGCAAGGCTGAAAATTTGGTCTACATGAAGCAGTCTAGTAAAATGATGGCGAGCAGGAATCAGACTTGCGCTTAATACTCACCTCTGTTATTTACTAGGTATGTTATCATATGCAAATTACATAACCAATCTTAAATCCCAGATCCCATTTATAAAATGAAGCCAATGATCCCTACTTCACAGGGTTTATCAAAGGAGTGAGATTCTGGGTGTACTTAACATGGTACCTAGCTATTTCTGACTCCCCGTGCTATCTAAGAATGCGTTCCTTCAATGCATAAATATGGACAAGTCATTTAATCATTCCAAGTCTTAATTTCTCTATTCATAAATGAAAAATAATTCAGACCTACCTAAAAACACTGTCGAGTAGTTTTTTAAGAACACTATACCATATTCTTTCAAATCTGTACTTTATAACTTTGTTTCATTTGATATGTGTGGACTAGGCTGGTATAGGGACTCCGTATTCGCATAATTAAATAAAATAAAATCCTAAAACCACCAGACTAATAGCTATAAAATAAAATCCCTTCTAAAAGCTCCAAAAACAGAACCATGAACAGATGTGACCACAGAGGCATGTAATTCCACATAGTTTGTAACAGCTGAGTAGACAAAAAAGCCTATGACTATTTCAAGTATTAAGTTTTCTGTAAGTGTAACCCTTGTCTCTTTTATCCTGATAAACATTCTTTGTAATTTGGTTTAAAAAAAAATCTGTATCTTTTATAATCCAAGAAAACACAATATGTTAATTCTTCAAAGAAGTTAGAAAAACAGGAAGAAAGCTTTTCTATGAGGTAAGATTCAAATACCAGCTGCCAAGTGCCACTAGAATATATGGGTATATTGTTGGGCAGAAAGGTCTATAGCTGGCTAACGGACGTTCCATATCCCAAACAGGAAACACTTTAACTATTTTGGCAGATAGTTGATAATAAAGACTGTTACATAAGGGTGGAAAATAAAACAGCAATGTGGCTAAAAGGACTTAACAGACTTAGTGGCAAGTGGATATACTCACCCAGGAGCAACCATGGCTTAATAACACCAACTTGCAGGTCCAAGCTAAGGTCCTGCACATAACCACAACCACCCCCACTGCTCGGTCCTACTTCTTCCACCACATGAATTCTGGCATCTTTCCATGTTTCTATAATTTTTTTTCCAGTTAGCGTTGTCACCCTTGTGCATTGCTTCCTGAGATTATTCCGGGAGAATGCTTTAATTTCCTGGTTAAGGGAGTGCATTACACGAGCAGTGGCTGCAACAAATACAAGCAAATCCAGCAAACACAGAGAAGGACTAACTGCTCGTTCCTTATTGATCAGGTAACAAACGCAACCTCGGGAGTGCTCGCCTCTGCAGGTGACAACCAAGAGCAGACCGGAGCAGCCAGCCCAACTCCCGAAATCCCGGAGCTGCAGCTCGGTTTTTCCCAGCGCTGCAATGCAAGGCGAGGTGTGATTGGTCATTGAGAGCCGGGCGCTGATTGGATGTTGTTTCTACTTCCTGTTGGCCGAATCCTCGTGTTTTCCCCGTAGGCTCCGCAGGTCCGCCGGAGGGCTTTCTTATTGTTTAAATCGAGTTTTAGTATACATGCAGATTAGCAAAATATAAAACCTAGTTAGGGAGAACTGGTATTTCCTGGCTATGTAAAAGCAGCGATTTTTCTGGCTATGTTCAATATGTGTCACTTACGGGGGTGATCACGAACGGTAGCTGCCGGCGGAGTCTCGGGGCAAACCTCCCCGCTGTGCAGCGCCTTTCCCTCCCGCCGGCTTTTGGGTTAGTCCGAGGGTGGAGGAGACGGCGGACGTTAAAAGTTACTCCTCACTTCCTGTGACCTTCACGCTTTGTCTTTCTGCTGTTCCTGCCAAGAGGAGCATTTGCTAGATAAAACTGTTGTGTATATATGTTAGGCAACAATTTTAATAAAATCCGAGAAAAGGATGCTTCTTTTTAAATTTTTTTATATTTCTGTATGTAGATTGACAAGAGCTTAAAGTTTATATATTTTCTGACTTTTCGCCCACATTTTCATTTCCAAGACCATCCATAATACCTCCATACAGAGAATTGAAAAAATTAAGAGTGCAAACATCCACATTCTAATCATTATAGAATAAGATTCTGATTACAAAAGGAAGATGGTTTTGCAAAAGAAACCACAAGACTTCTTTAAATAGAAAATTTACCCACCTCCTTTAAAAGTAAAATGCAATTTTAACTGGACTTTGAAGCAATATATAGACACATACACAAGGAAAAGAAGTTGCACGTAGGAAAACTTATTCAACATGACATAAATTTTTGTTCTTGAAACTTTCTTACATAATTTGCGGTGCCTGTGGCTCAATGAGTAGGGCGCCGGCCCCACCTACCGAAGGTGGCAGGTTCAAACCCGGCCTCGGCGAATTGCAAAACAGAAAAATAGCTGGACATTGTGGCAGGCGCCTGCAGTCCCAGGTACTCGAGAGGCTGAGGCAAGAGAATCGCTTAAGCCCAGGAGTTGGAGGCTACTGTGAGTTGTGACTGCTACAGCACTCTACCAAGGGCAATAAAGTGAGACTCTGTCTCTACAAAAAAAAAAAAAAAATTAAACTGTTATAGGCTGAATGTGTCCCTCCAAAATACATATGTTGACGCTCTAACCCCTAAATTGATGGATGGTATTTGGATATGATGCAGGACAGGGCGGCCCTACAACCGCAGCCTTGGCCCTGGTGGTGCTGATGCTATGGCAGATGGAGGAACCAGCTTGCCGGAAGGGCAGGACACCTGTGCGGAAGACACTGGTGCCTTGCTGTCTCCTTCCCTTGCTCTTCTGGGTAGTACATTTCATGGATGGCCTTGCTGTCTCTTCCTCACTGCACAACCGACTGGTCAATGTCATGTCAGTTTCCAGGGCCTGGGTCTTCATTGGACAGCCGCCTGTAACTGATGAAGACCCAGGCCCTAAGAAGTTCTGGCAAAACAACTCCCTGGGACTATATAAACCCCTGAGCAGAGAGCTCAGGGACAGACCTCAGCTGGACCTCGGGGAGGGAGCAGGAGATTTTGTTCCCCTCCTGGATCCTCCTTGCCTGGAGGTTTGGTTTTTCCTCTACTTGTAATACTTCTTTCCTGTAAATAAATCCTGACTTACCACTACTCTTGTGGTCCCTCGATTCCTTCTTCGAATCCCCAAGACCAAGAACCTGAAATTCTGGTATCAGATGTAAAGTAATTTCATTTGAGTTGTAATTAGAGTTAGATTAGGGCATAAAGGTAGGGCCCTCATGATGTGATTAATGCGTTGTGAGAAGAGGTAGAGGTCTCCCTATACCTCCCACCCCCACATACATACCAGAGAAAGGCCATATGAGGAATAGGGAAAAGCTTCAAGCTAGGAAGAGAGCCTTTACCCAGAACTGAATAGGCCAGCACCTTGATCTTGGATTTCTCAGCCTCCAGAAATGACAAATTTCTGATGCTCAAACCACAGGGTTTATGGCCTTTTGTTATGGCAGCTTCTCCCTCTTGAAAAGGGAAATATCAGCCCCAGCTATCTACAGGCCACCCTAAGATGAAGAATTAAAGAAATTATTTTCATCATTTAAGCAATCACAAACTCATCAAAAACAACTCTGACCATAAATGAATTCATAAATATATGAATTATATATTTATCATAATGATAGAAAAGATGACTTCTAATAAGGACTTGCTGCATGCTAGGCACTGTGCATATAAACAATTTTAGATTCTAAGTGTTATCAAATGGATGCTTTTAACCTTACCACAAATCTATTACATACATACTTCATAACCATGTACATTTTTGCGTGTCAGGGTCTTGCTTTGTTGTCCAGGATGAAGTGCAGTAGTGTCATCATAGTTCACTGCTACATCAAACATCTTGAGCTCAGGTACTCCTCCTGCTTCAGTCTCTTCAGTAGCTGAGACTATAAGCATGGGTCACTATACCCAGCTAATTTCTCTATTTTTTTAAGAAACAGAGTCTTGCTTTATTGCTCAGGCTAGTCTCCAACTCCTGGCCTCAAGTGATCCTCCTGCCTTGGCCTCCCAAAGTGTTAGGATTACAGATGTGAGTCACTGCACCTGGATTTATCTATATTTTATAACTGGGATGACTCAGATGCAGAGAGTCCACATCACTTAGTCCACATTTCACAGCTCATAAGTTTAGAACTAAAAATAAAACCTAGGTTTGCTTAGCTTACCAGTGCCTTAGCTCTTGTTTGCTATGGAATACCCCAAAATAATTGTAGTTAACAAATTTATATTGAGCATTATTTATGTGTCTGGTACTATCATGGTCATGAGAGATATAGCAGTGAATAAAATCAAAGTCCCCTCTTTTATAGAGCTTATATCCAAGTGGAGAAAGCAGATGGACAAACAACAAACATATATGTTTGATACACAGACAGGTAGATGAGAGATAGTGGTGTGAGGTGAAAGGTGGGCAGATCTGAGAAATATCTGGGTTGCTAAGGTGGCTTTAGGGTAGTGAATTTGGGGAAGAGTTCAAGGAGATATGGACAGACAGAAATAGCAAGAACTCTGGATTGTATTCTGAGTGGAATAGGAGGCCACTGGAGCAAACTGGGGAGAGGAGTGATATGGTGGGTTCTATGATGTGTTTCCCAGATCCCCCTTCAGTGAATGCTGTTGTCTCTACTGCTCGGAGTATGGTTGCTTGAGAGTACTATTGACTGACTGGTAACAATCCCTTCAGGGACTATCTCAGCTGCAGAGGGCTGCCTTGCTGAAGTTGTACCCCTCTCAATAGTAGATATCATCCATTACTAACTGATGAGGGGTCATAAAGGCCTGCAACTTAACATAAGGGCCATTATGGGCTATAAAAGGCTACCATGTGGTTGGCTGAGCCTATTATTGAGTCTATATAATTGCCTGATTTCTTTTATTTCTTCCTTTCCACAAGTTTGATCTCCTAGGCACTCCTTTAAAAAGTCCTGCATACTAAACTCTACCTAAGCTAGCTTTCAAGGAAGTATAATCTGTGATAAATGACACCATCTTGCTTATGCTGTAGAAAGATCTTGGCTAAAGCCAGAATGCAAGCCAGGAGATTTTTTAGGAGGCTGATGTAGTGGTTCAGACGGAAGACGACAGTTACTTGGGCTAGACTGGCAACAGAGGGAGAGGTAATAAGTAGTTATATTTTAGATATATACAAAAATCAAGCCAAGAAGATTTATTTGTAGGTTGATATGAGGGAGATTTGAGTAATTAGCCTAAGCAGCTGAAGACTATTTGCCATTTACCAAGAAAGGGATGATGCAGATATGAAAAGCAATTTGGGAGTATTGACATTAATATGCCTATTATCTACCAAATAGAGATATCCAGTGGGCAGCTACACACATGAATCTGGACTCCATAAGAGAGATATCTTCTGGAAATACAAATTTTGAAGTAATCATCTTAAAGGTGCCGTTTAAATGCAAGGAACTAAAGGAGATAATCTGGCAGTGAGAGTTAAGGAAATTAAAGTACATTAAAGAGAGGTCTGAGAGGTGGAAAGAAAAGAAAGAGAGAGTTCTGAAAGCACAAGTAAAGAAAATGGATGTTTTGGTTTATTTTGAGGAGCTTTTGTAGAGATGGAGTTTCCTATGATGCCCAGGCAAGTCTTGAACTCCAGGCTCCAGAAGTCCACCTACCTTGGCCTCCCAAAGTGCTAGGATTATAGGCATGAGGCACTACACCTGGCCAAGAAAGTGTTTTAAAGTGGACAGTGTGATCAGCTATTTTACACTTTGCTGATAGTGTTGAGTGAGATAAAGACTGAGTACTAATACTGAATTTAAAGGATTTCTCAATAAGAACAGAACTATGCCCCAGCAGTATAAAAACATTCTCTGATTCAATCTTCATGACAGGCTAATGAGGTAGATATTAACTACTCCATTTTTCTAAAAAGGACATTTAATTTGGAACTAAAGAATTTAGCCTTTGATAACACAGTTCAGATTTGTTTCCTAAGTTCTACTAATAAGGTTGGTTGAACATAGTTCTGTCTTACTCATGAGCCCATGTTCTTTGCACACACATTGTATTATGGAGGATAGGTGGAACTGTCCGTTATACTTTGATAGCTGCAGTCCCTAATGTTAACATGTCTGTAGTAACATTTGATGTCAACACACTGATTCTTAGACTGTATCCAACTCAACATTTTGCAGAACAGGAGTCAACATCCAGAGATTTGCCTAATGTCACATCACTTGTGACCCAAAGTCCCTTGACTTAATATATAAATGCTTGTTCTACTTCACTGCATGGCTTTCCTAAAAAGTTATTTGGATCAAAATTCCTTTTCAAAGCTAGCTTTGGTGCAGAGGTATTAGGAAAAGAACCATTCTCTCAGATCTAGGGTGCTAGGAGAAAAGAAATAAGAGACAGAATGTTAAGAGACCCAGGCCATACAGAGGGTAGCATTCTACCTCTGGAGGAGGCATTGTCTGTTCTGGGAATGATAGGTAAAAGATAGGCTTGGAAGAGGGGGCACATCCTTACAAAGGCTAAGAGGCCCTGGGTCTGGGAAAAAGGATAATGGGTGAAGTACATATACCCTGGCATATGTTCCTATGCCCTCCATTTAATTTTTCTCCCTCAAAAGATTTAAAATGTCCATGCCAAGTGCTACACTAGACATTTTCAAAGTATTACCTCTAATTCTCACAAAAATACCACTTTTAAATAAAGCAACTAAAATACAAAGAGTTAGTACACAGAAGTTCTTGTATTCAGTCTCAGGTCTATTGGATTCTAAGACTCACTTCCATCCCATTACAAACTCTTAAATATTATATAATTAAATCTGCCATGAAAATACATAGCCTTCCTTAATTCAGATGTGACTTACATGGGCAAAAACATTTATAAATAGTCAAAAATCCTCCCCTTTGCATTACAATTTCTGGCCTTAGTGAGTGATCTCAATTCTGCACTTACTAAGAATATGCTGACACAGCCTGAAATGAAGGCAGAGAAAAACTAAATTCATCTTGTGATCACAGCATCTCCTTCCTGTATGATCTTTTAAAAGACATTAAAAAAAACCAACAAATTTGAATGCAATTATTTTGAATGAATACAATCTCTCATATACAAATTTGTTACTGGAGCATTTTGATTACACATTTTTGTTTATATATGTTTAGTTTTAGTTATTATATTAAATTAGCAATAATGTAAAAAGCAGTATAAACAGAAGTAGAAACCTCCTGCATTTCCTTTCAAATATTTGCATGTTGGGCTCAGCGCCTGTGGGTCAAGCGGCTAAGGCACCAGCCACGTACAACTGAGTTGGCAGTTTCAAATCCAGCCCAGGCCCGCCAAACAACAATGACAACTGCAACCAAAAAAAAAGCTGGGTGTTGTGGCGGGCGCCTGTAGTCCCAGCTACTTGGCAGTTGGAGACAGGAGAATGGCTTGAGCCCAGGAGTTGGAGGTTGCTGGGAGCTATGATGCCACAGCACTCTACCCAAGGCAACAGCTTGAGGCTCTGTCTTAAAAAAAGAAAAAAAAAATATGCATGTTGGTGGTAATATTTAAGAATTTTAAACACATGAGATCTTTTCACATGAGAACTTTTCAAAACACATGAGATCTTTTCAAAATTCAGAGAAACAGAGCTAGAATATCATTCAGAAATTTAGAATTCCATCCTTTATCAGAGACTTTATTTTTTTTTAAGTAGGCTTTGTATACTTGTCTAATTCTTTTTCATTTTTTCCACCTCCCATGAAAAGAAAAATCATTTTAAAACTTAACTCTTAGATTAGCAGTATGCAAGATATGTGGGTTAACTTTATTACAGCCACTTATGCTTCAAAACCAGAATAAATCAACCAAGAAACATTTTTGAAGTATCTATTATGAGCTTAATGTTTCATCAAAGGATGTGAAGGTACCCCCAAAATGGTATTTCATTGAATTTAAATTATCATTACTATAAGACAAACTATTATTTTATGTACTACCAAGAAAGGAAATAGTTCCAATGAATCTACATTGATCTATTTAAGATAGGAAATTAACAGTATGAAAAAATGTGCATTTTAGAATCCAACAACTACAAATTGATTTCAATTTTCAAGAGCTATAATTCCATTTTAAAGCGGGTAAATCAACCCAGAAAAAATGTTATAGAATAAGAAAAATAGTACAAGTATTAAGCATAAAAGTAAAAAAAAAAAAATATGTAAAAAACTTCCGATCTCTAAGCAGGGTGTGCACTGGGAATAAAATTTACACAGTATGATGGGTCTAGATTAACCTTAAAAACAAGGTGGAGACATTTGAGCTAATGATGTTTATGAACTTTAGCAATGATATGATAAAATGAATATACACAAGTTGTAGAAAGTAAGTCAGAGAATCAATTTTTGGTTCTTAGGAAGCTAAGATAGTAATACAGGTATAAGAAACATGACAGCTTTGATTATGTTGAAGTCCATAAGAAAAAATGATGACTCAAAAGGCACTTTTTTTTTTTTGGACTCCCTTTTATTTTTGGCCAGGGTTGGGTTTGAACCTACCACATCTGGCATATGGGGCCAGCGCCCTACTCCTTTGAGTCACAGGCACTACCTTCAAAAGGCACTTTTTTTTTTTTTTTTTTTTGAGACAGAGCCTCAAGCTTTCACCCTGGATAGAGTGCTGTGGCATCACAGCTCACAGCAACTTCCAATTCCTGGGCTCAAGCGAGTCTCTTGCCTCCGCCTCCCAAGTAGCTGGGACTATAGGCGCCCGCCACAATGCCTGGCCATTTTTTTGGTTGCAGCCGTCATTGTTGTTTGGCGGGCCC
>CAUYRH010044250.1:0-23046 GCA_963574655.1 Perodicticus potto
CAAGAATTCTATGGGTTGAATGCTTAAGAAAACCATCGCTCCCTCAAGATAGCTATCATATTTCTGAAGGTGAAGTGTAACGTGTAGTGAATGTGAAGTTGCCTGCATAATTAACTCCATTTCATCTAACATTTTCAACCACTTAACTTAATAAAAGCTACAGAATTTGGATTGTGTGTAGTAAAAAAGAGACTGGAGTCATAACACAATTTAACTAATGTTAAATGAAATTCCTGTATTTCAATGGGGAGGAACCAGAATCGCTGTGACTCCGTGCCTACAGCCCCTGAAACACATCTTCAGACAGAAAGAATCAGTTCTCTTGCCAACATTGCCAGCATAGGACCACTAATTGCTTCAGATATTTCTCAACTAAAGGCAGTAGGCACTAAATTATTAGTTTTTTCCTGAACTTGAGCAAAATTTAGGCTGTTCAAAAACAAGAAAGAATGAAATTCCACACATTTCTAAACAAATTCTCTTGGATTGTTCCTAGTAGTAGATAGAAGGTTAAGAGTCTTATTAAAAGGATTATGTCAAAGATGGGGCCTCGCCCTGGGGAGAGTGATCTCGGAGACGTGCAAGTCACTGCTGTGGAGGCCACAGGAGACGGGTCCACGGCCTGGACTACAGTTGCCGTTGCCTTACCTAATGATTTATATTCCATTATGAAACTTTTCTTGTAAAGATTCTGACATGATACGTGATTTTATTTTTCCCTGCAATTTGAACCTGTCAGGCTACCTCATACCTAATATCAACAGAGTGGTTAATGAGCTATATGAGCCTAAAGGAAAACAGGCTCATATAGCTCATATAGAAACAGCCTGAAGTTTCTATTTCTTCTGAATGACAGTCGTTGCACAGACGCAGAATTACAGTCCTTTTTTGGAAGGTATTATTGTTACTTTTCATGCTTAACCCAAACCAGTTTTTTTGTTTTGTTTTGTTTTATTTTTTTAATACAGTGAATTTGATGACAGAAGGGGAAGAGAAGGTCAAATTGCAAATTTGGTTGAGCACCTTACAATTTCTGATCAAATCTGATCCCTGAGAATACAAAACAACTTTGTCTTAGGACATTTATTTTCTGTTGTGCCTATTGTTGAACATTTTTATGGTAATTTAAGAAAAAATTTAAAATATACCACTGCCAAATATATAGTGAAACATGTTGCTAGTAGAGAGAAGAGTGTCTGAATGTGAGCTAAAATGTTGAGTATTTCAGATTCATAGAACCAATGTCTCCCCTCCAGCCAACCACGTGAGGAAACCCTGCTTACTGTGTGGCCGGTAAGGGTGATCGGGAGCTCATCGCACTTTCTCTACCTGAAAGACCTTTCCCTCTCTCTTCTGGGTTTCTTTCTAGGAGAACTAGTTTACAAAACTTTGCTGACTCCTCCAGGCATATTAGGGGCTGTTCTTTTGTCTAAATTGCAGCTCACATGGTGTCTCCCCATGCTTTTGTGGTGCTCTTGGTTCTTACTCTGTTCCAAAATGTACCCCGTGTCTTTGAGCTTTTTACTTGCCTGCGTCTCTCCTGTTTGACTCTGAAATTCTCAACCATATGGTCTGTACGTATCTGTTTGGGCACTTGTCATTCTTCTGGATACTTCACATGCATTCGAGGACATTGAATGAAAGGGAGACCCCTGCAATTTTGTTTAAGTCTCAGTCTGAATTTTTATTTCAATTTAACTGAAATACCTGGGCTTATAGAGTTTTTGTAGTTGGATAACCTTCTATACAGTCTATACAGTCTTTAGTTTGGGACTATTTCTTGTTACACACTTAGTTGTGAGGAGAGACTTAGATGAAATTCTTCCTTCCACGAGAGCTCACACGCGTGTAGTGGTGCCAGGCAGCGTGCGGCGTACATCAATACAGCACAGATGTTAAGGGCAAGAACTCGAGGGCGAAGCAACTTTCATTTGACTCACTTCTCTGGCATGAGAGCATTATTTTATTGTGTTTTATGTTTTTTCTTCATTATAAAAAGTTTGGAAAACATAGAAATCACTTGCAATTCCATATTTAAAAAAAACACAATTATTCACATTTTAGAATACTTATACTCCACTTTTTCACCCCTATGTATATATCAGTTTCAAAATTGGGAATACAAAATGTATATACCTTTTGTATATCTATTTTTTTCACTAAACATCCCTGTAGTATTCCTTTACATATTATTACAATGACTTAAAATATTTCAATAGTTATATTTTTCTACTATCATTGACACATCCTGATTATTTTCAATTTTTATTTCTTTAGTGCTATAAAAACATGCTTACCTATTAATATCTGGTCACATTCATGATTGTTTTCTTTAGAATGTATTATTGGAATGTATTATTGGGTGATATATTTTGTCAGTAGTTTTGAACATAAGGGCAAAAATCTATCAAGGCTACTGAAATCTTCATCAGTCTAAACAATTTGGTCTTCCATCGTGGATAATCATATCAGGTAAAAATAATGACAGTGATTTTTTCATTTTATCATTATTCTTTGCATCCTATTACTTTTCCTAGATGGTCTATTTAAAGTGTTAAAGAAATAGCCTTCATACCTTTTTCCTTCAAATTTTAGTGGTGAATCTTCTAGTTTTTCAACTATGAGTATAATACTGTTACATACTGGTAAAAAAGAATTACTTTCATTAAGTTAGGAAATTTTGACTTATTTATGTGCTAAAGATTTTCTAATACTGAAAATTGCTAAATTCTTATAAACCTATTTAGCAATGAAATATTTTTATAATGTAGCATTGTAAGTAATTCTATATTTTATGTGGATATTTATATGTGTAATTGACCAATATTATATATTGATACTTTATATACAACATATAAATATATATTTTATATAATAAATGATACTTCTATGATACTATATTTTACGTAGTATATGTAGATATATTTGTTTTACATATACAGGTATGCCTTGGAGATATTGAAGGTTCCGTTTCCACCCAAATCAATGAATATTGCAAAAATGCATGTCAATGAATATTTTGGTTTCCTAGTGAATATAAAAGTATTTTTACATTACACTGTAGCATATTAAGTATTCTATGACGTTATGTCTAAAACTTACACATACCTCAATTAAAAACGCTTTGTTGCTTAAAAATGTTAATGATCATCAATGTGGTGGTTCTTGAACATTGGGGTGGCAGTAGCAATTTCTTAAAATAGGACACCAGTGAAGTTTGCTTCATTGATCAAGTTTTCCTTTTACAAAAGATTTCTCTGTAGCATACAATGCTGTTTGATTGCATTTTACCCATAGCAGAACTTCTTTCCAAACTGGGGTCAATCCCCTTAAAACCTACTGTGCTTTCTCAACTAAGCTAATGTAATATTCTTAATCCTTTAAAAAAATTTTTTTATTGTTTGAGATTCTTTGAGGGTACAAAGAATTATGTTACACTGATGGCATTTGATAGGTAAAGTCCCTCTTGTAATTATGTCCCACCTCAAAGAGGCGTGTCACACACCGTGGACCCCCAGCCTCTTCCCACCTCCCCTCTACCCACTCCCATCTTTTCCTACCCCCCCACCTGTATTAGCTCATCAAGTGCCTTCATATTAGAATTGAGAACATTGGATTCTTGCTTCTCCATTCTTGTGATGCTTTACTAAGGAGAATATATTCTATCTCCATCCAGGTTGATAGAAAAGATGTAAAGTCTCTATCTTTTTAATAGATGCATAATATTTTATATATATATATATATGTATATATCACAGCTTGTCGATCCATTCCTGGATTAGTAGGCGCTAGGTTGATTCCACATTTTGGTGATTGTAAATTGAGCTGCAATAAGCAGTCTATGCAAATGTCCTTATGATAAAACAATTTTTTTTTTCTTCAGGGTAGATACCTAGTAATGGGATTACTGGATCAAATGGGAGGTCTAATTTGAGTTCTTTGAGATTCTTCATACTTCCTTCCAAAAAGGCAGTCCCACCAGCAGTGTTAAAAGTATTCTCTTCTCTCAACATCCACACCAGCATCTACAGCTTTGATACTTTGTGATGTGGACTATTCTCACTGGGGTTAGGTAATATCTCAATGTTCTTAATCCTTTGTTGTCATTTCAACAATGTTCAAAGTACCTTCACCAGTAGTTCCTATCTGAAGAAATCACTTTCTTTGCTTATCCATAAAAAGCAACTCCTCATGTGTCAAAGTTGTATCTAAGATTGCAGTAATGCAATCATATCTGTAGGGTCTACTTCAAATTATAATTCTTAATTCTCTCTAAATTTTAAGTTACTTTCTCTGACAAAGTCTTAAAACTATTGAAGTCATTCATGAGGGTTAGGATCAACTTCTTCCAAATTCCTGTTATGATATTTTGACTTCTTCCCATGAACCACAAATGTTCTTTAACGGTATCTAAAATAGTGAATCATATCCAGAAAACTTGCAGTTAACTTTGCCCAGAGATATCAGAGGAATCATAATATAAGGCAACTATAATCTTATGAAATGTATTTATCAAGTAGTAAGATTTGAAAGTCAACATTACTGTTTGATTTGTAGACTGTGGAGTGGATGTCATGTTAGGAGTCATGAAAGCAACATTAATTTCCTTGTATATCAAGTCAGTTGGGTGATCAGGTACATTGTAATGAGCAGTAATTTTCTTGAAAGGAATCCTTTTTATCTGAGCAGTAAGTATCAACAGTGGGCTTAAAATATTCAGTAAGCCATGCTGTGTAAACAGATGTGCTGCCATGCAGGTTTTGATGTTTCATTAATAGCTTACAGTCTAATTTGATTTAGTGTAATTCTTAAGGGTGTTGGGATTTTTACAATGGTCAGTGAGCATTGCCTACAATTTAAAGTCATTAGGTGCATTAGTCCGTAACAACAGAGTCAGCTTGTCCTTTGAAGCTTTGAAGCCAGGCATTGACTTCTCTCTAGCAACATAAGTCCTAAATAGCATAATATGAGACTGTTTTGTCTCCATTGAATATTTGTTGTTTAGTGTAACCACTCTCATAAAATTTCTAGAGCTTCTAGAAAACTTGCTGCAATTCCTACATAAGAAATTATTGCTTCATCTTGCATTTTTATGTTACAGACAGGGCTTTTCCCCTTAACCTTTATTAATCAACTTTTACTAGCTTCATTTTTTTTTTCCTGTATCTCCTTCACTTTTCTCAGCCTTCATTGAATTGAAGAGAATGAGGCCTTTTCTCTACATCGGGCTTTGGCTTAAGGAATGTTGTGGCTTGGTTGATCTTCTATTCAGTCCAATAAAACTTTCTCCATGTCAGGAATAGGGCTGTCTTACGTCTTATCATTCATGTGTTCACTAGAATGGCAATTATCATTTCTTGCAAGAACTTTTCTTTTTCATTTACAACTCGGCTAAATGTTCGATACAGGCGACCTCGCTTTTGGCCTAACTCAGATTGCTGTGCGCCCTCCTCACTAAAATTATTTCAGGCTTTTGATTTAAAGTGACACTTGAACTCTTAAAGACCATTACAGGGTTACTAACTAGCCTAATTTCAACATTATTGTGTCTCAGAAAATAAAAAGTCCAGAGGAGGAGGAGGAAAGAGGAAGAGCCAGTTGGTGGAGTGGTCAGAATACACATCATTCATTAAGTTCGCTGTTTTTTTTGTGAGTGCAGTTTGTGTCTCCCGAAAACTATAATAGCAACATCAAAGATCCATGATCACAGATCCCATAACAATAGTAATAATAAAGTTGGAAATATTGTGAGAATTACCAAAATGTGACACAGAGAGATGAAGTGAGCATATTATGTGGGAAAAATGGCACAGATAGACTTGATTGGCACAGGGTTGCCACACACTTTCAATTTGTGAAAAACAATACCTAAAAGTACAATAAAGCAAAGTACAATATAAGGAGGTATGCCTGTATGTATTTTTTAATTTGGTATCCATTATACATTTGTAATGAGAATGTTTCAAAATGTCTCTTTAAAAGAAATAAAGATGATCCCATTACACTTTGAAAAGCAAATTTCTTCAATTTTAAAATATAATATATGCATTTTAACTTTTATGTTGTGTCCACATGACCCTCCTCATTTTCTTATTATAAGATCAGTTCTTTTGTCATCATCATCTAGTTTTGTGGTTATTTGAATCAACCACTGTATTCCAATTTCACAGCCTTTGAAAATTTTCTTTTCTATTTCTATACAGCCAATTCCCTCAGCCTCTAAACTAATCCTAGTTTAGCCCAACTTTCCAGCTATACAATGCCAAAACTCAAGCAGTGAGAAATAAGTTATACCATCACTTAAGGAATATGTAGTGAAACTTCAGATGGATCCTCAGGGCTAATGTACCACATTTACAAAAAAATGAACAATCCCAGCACAATACACACAAGAGTGTGAATTAAAGGAGGATGTGGAGTTTTGACCCTTTTGGACTCTCATTAAAAGGAAAAAAGTACTGGCCCATAGTCTGTACTCAATGAATCTTGTCTGAATGAATAAATACACCTGTTTCATCCACCACCACTGCCTTAGCTGGCTTCTCCATAAAATTGTGCTGTGATTCTTTATTTTAATCTTTAATTCAGCCTGACCTGTGTGTACTTACTAAGTCTCAGTCTCACTGGTTATTGTGACCCCTTCCCAGATTGCACTTGAGTTTCATTGAATTAATTGCAATTCTCTGAATGCACCCTGCTAGCTGATATCTCTGTTCCTTGCTCAGGTTGTTTGTTTTGCCTAAGCTAAACTGGGTACAATTTTTTCTTGTTTTTTTTTTTTCTTTTTTTCCAGTTTAGCTCCCTTTTCTTTTCCAGATTCAGCTTAAGAACTAGCTGTTCTGTGAAGTCTTCCCTTGACCATGTCCCTTGACCCTGTGCCTTGACCCCGTCTTTCTGAATTACGTTTCTTTCCTTTGGTCTGTATCACATGCTGTCCATCCTCCCACGTAGCATTGTTACTATCATGTCATGCGTGATATACATGCCTGCTCACTTCTCTGTCCTTCCCCTAATTTGTGAACCCCTCAAAGACAGAATGACCTTAAAGATAGAACTTGAATTATAAACTAGGTAGTACACATTTCTCTCTTTTATTTTGCAGCATTATTCTCCCTTTATTACATTATTCAGATATTTATCTAAAAATAACTGCCATGCTAAAAATTGGTGATTTTATTTACATTGATTTTATATAAATGTAAAGATTAAAATATTCCTTAATAATTGCAGATTTGTGTTCTGAGGGAAGCAAATTCTCAAAATTATCTTATATACCTAATTTTTAGGATACCTGTTACAATTTTTGCCTGTGTATACAGAATTTTTACTCTCTACAGCAGCCTGTAAAGTGAGCATTCCTGGTGTGTTGGGAGTCCATTAAGAAAAACTCCCCATCTAAAGGAAATACTGGTAAGGGCCGCAGGCTTCTCTCAGTCAGCACTAGCAGTTTTAGGTAAAGTAGATGATCCAGTCAACCTTGGACTAACTCATGCTGTTTTCTATTTCCCTTGCTTTTTCTTGTATTGCCAACCTAGTCATTAACTGCTGAAAAGAAAGAAGCCTTGGGAGAAAGTAGAGTATAGTTAAGGTCACTGATTCTGAATGAAAAGTTATTAGAAAGGCATTTATAGTAAACCTATGTCATTTCAATGTCAAACCATTAAATTCACAGATATGAGCACTTATTTTCTTATTGAAAGAAGATTAGATAATCTCTATCTACCACATTATTGAACTTAAAGGGTAATATTCATAGGGGAGACAGCATCCTTCAAAGAATATTTTTATTCTATATTTTGGTTTGTTCATTTTTTTTTCTCTTCAATCCACCTTTTCTTTTGCCATTAATACCTGCTTCTATACTGTCATTTATTCCTTTTACATTAATCAGTATTTTCATTGTATTGTCAATGTTATTTTTTTCTCAAGTAGCAGTACTTTCTGTATGACCAAGGATAGAAAATTGAGTTTTTGCTCTATATCTTTCTTTATTCTATTTAGGTCTTATTACCCCTTATGAACCCAAATAGCCTCAATGAATGGATCCATATTCCTTTATTTTTGATACTTTGGGAGATTAGTCATACCAAAGAAATTACCTTGAAAATCAATGCAAGCATCTTAACTAAAAATGTAAACCATCTTACTAAAAATGTTGATGCATTTTAATGTTATATTGTTTATATTTTATGAAATAGAATTAGAAGGAAAATATGTTTGTAATGCGACATAAAATTGTAGAATCCTCAAGTGATCAGAATAATACTCTACCATAATGTAAATTGTAAATATTGGTTGTTTATCTGCTATCCGTAGGGCACTGCTGAACACCGAGGTCTATTTCCTTGGATTTCTTTTTTTTATTGTGAGACAGGGTCTCAGTCTGTTTCCCAGGCTGGAGTGCCGTGACATCAACCTAACTCACAGCAACCTCAAACTCCTGGGTTCAAGAGGTCTTTCCTCAGCCTCCTGAGTAGCTGGGACTACAGGTACCCACCACAATGCCAGCTGTATTTTCTTAGAAACTTCACATTTATGTTTTAGATCGAATGAGAGGGTGTGAGCATGACATAAAATTGCATTTTTCAATAACCTGTTAAAATTGACTTGCTATGTAGGTTATCTGTTAATAGTAGTCTTACTCTCATTGACACAATGAAATTAAATATAAAATATTAGTAAACAATAACTTTGTATATCCAGCTAAAAATGGAGGCCATGTAATATCAAATATGTTTTCTTGTCTGCAAGCCCCAAACATACTGATGACAAGGCCATACATGCCAATTTTTGGCATTTACTCAGAAAAGCAACTGAAACTGGCCAATAATTCTATACTGGGCAAATTAACCATCAATTGTAGTGAAACAAATATGGACAAAATACATAGTGGGTCATGTTTAGGCACATAAGCCAGCTTTTCCCCTTAGGAGGTTGAGTTTGAGTGAGTTCCTTTACTTATCCTAGAGTCTTTATCTGTACCTGTTAACATGAGGATGGTAAATGGTTCTTAGCCTGCAGAATTGTTGAGAGAACTAAATTTAAAAAATAATTTAGAGATGTTAGGATAGTGCCAGAAAAAAAACCAAAAAAAATATGCATATATAGCACTTAGATTTGGTTATACCAAAAAATGCTATTAGGACAATTAAGGCAGGTATTTTTCTAGCTATTCATTTTGAACTTTGTAAGTTCAAAATATCTTAGCAAGCATATTAGGAAATAGTTCCTCTAAAGTTAAATTTTCTATGATAATGTAGTTATCATTGTTAAAAACTTTCTGTATGTCAGGCATTGCTAATACATGCTATAAGGACATTCAATAAATTTTTACTCCTTAAAATCCTGAAGTAAGTTCACTATCCCTTTGTACAGTTAACTTCCCTTAGAGATGTTTGACAAAAGTACAAACTTTATTCATGCACTAGTCTGATATAATATTTAACATAAATCCCATTGTTGTCTCAGAAACCTTGAAAGTTTGTGTTATTTTATGTATTTGCCCTTAAACTCTTATAGGTCATAGATTTATTATTATCGTTATTATTATACAGATTTTTTATGGTATAAAATTTGGGATTTTAACAAATTTTCTCATCAAGTTCATTCACTCTAGCGTGTCTCTCCCTCTGATTATAACTAAATATTCTGGGCAAAATACACTACCTCCCCCCAAAAAAGAAACTCTCAAAACAAAACAAAAAATCCCTAACGATTCTGATAAAATAATAGCGACCAGATAGAAGTGAGAATTTAAAACTTGAAGAGCAGTGGTGAAGAGTTGTTTGAAGTTTTATTTTCTTTCTTTGTCTTTTATCTTTAAACTAAGGGACAGCCAAAGCAAGAATTTTTGTAATGGTCACGATTAACCAGAATCAGTCAGAGCACCAGGAAAAAAGTCTTCTGTGAGCTATAAATTATGAAGGAAGTCCCCATTTCCCATTTTTCTTCTCTCAGCACTGCCCTGAGACCAACCCCGGTGATATAGCTGCAGTTTCTCAGTTTGGCAGATGTAGACTCATAAGACAAAAAATAATAAAATAAAATAAAATTCCTTCCTTCAGAGAGGAGAATCAGGAGGAGTTTCTGTTCAAAGAGGGTGGAGATGAGGATGATACCTGTATTATTTATCTTTCTTTTGTTTCTCTGCTTTCAGTTGTTCAGATCTGCACAAGAGTGCAGAAGACTAACCTTCTTAAGCCCTATATTTCGAGCCAGATAAATCTGTAAAAGTTGATGTGGGAATCCAGAGAGTGAAGGATAAATCCACAAGAAGAGAGATTGAGAGAACGGGATCCCTAATTTTGTGCATAAGCCAACGTAAGTCCTAAACTCACTCCTGAGCTGTAATTGTGCATAGAAAACCCCTAAAAGCACATCAGAGTCTTGAAGAAAATAAGGAACATATAAGATTCCATCCAAGTTCCAGGTCTATTCTCTAATTCTCATGTGATGAGTAGTCGCAAACTGTATAGCAAAAAGCTTTGAAAACGAAAGCGATACTGAAAATCACTGTCCATGGAAAGCAAAACAAATGTTACAACCTGTACCTAAATAGGTGATGACCTGCTCAGACAATCAACATTCCCCACAGAAATTTAACAGGATCCAGATAAACAAACATACTATCTTAAATGTTCATAATTCAACCAATATTATTCAACATACTGATAACGAAGAAAAAATAATGCAATGGAATCTCAAGGGAAATGACAATAAAACAAACAGATGCCAACCTGAAATGACCCAAAATGTTGGACTTATCCATCACTTTTAGCCACGGTTGAGGAGGTAAAGAAATTTACAAGTTAGAAATTCTCAGGTTGCAAAATAAAAACTATTTAAAAATGTAAATTCTACCCCTGAAAAATATGACATTTTAAAAATTCATCAAGTCAATGTACATGGAAAATGGAATTGAGAAAGAGAAAGGTCAGTTAATTACGAAAAATTTATCAAAAAGTAAAGCTTCAAGCAAAGGTTGGATAGCTGGACCTCAGTAAAAGAAATCATACAGTGTCTGATAGTAGAGCATGCTGTTTCTGACACAACCTGGTAAAATTCATCAAAGAAAACAGGACCCCCTGGTGGAAAGGAGAGAGACTTCCCAGTAGAGAACACACGCATTGCACTTCAAGCATATTTAACTTTGTAACTATGAACAAGAAATAAGTCTTTGAATCCAAGTTTCTTCGTCTTTACTTCATAAGCTGTTGGAAGGATTAAATAGAATTTATAAAAGCATCTGATTCGGTGATGTATATCTAACATGAGAAAAACAAGTACTTAATATTCCTAACTTTTAGTGTCTTACCCCTGACCTGTATTTGGAAATATTTATGGTTTTAGTCTAAAGCTTGATTGGATAATTAGCATTTTCTCTAAATGTTTTCCCTTGCTACCATTTTCTCATGAAGCAACCGATGGCATGTCATAGTACCCTCAGCTTGAGAAAAAAATAGTTGAAAAGATTTTCCACACCGTATGTCTGCAATAAGCCTTCCAGAAATCTATATCCCTTCACCTTGCCTCTGGTCTCTAGAATTGCTTGTTCCAGACTTTGGCCTGGTATTGCGATTTACACCTAGAGTCAATTTGAAAAATGCATAAAACAAGTCCATATTTACTTGCAAACTCTTTCTCTGGGTGTATTTATTATCCCAAATCTGTTTTAAAAATACCTCCATATTTGATTCATTTCAAAAATTAGGGCCAGGAAAACTTTGCTTTCCCCTCATGGATTAGTATGTTTCCATAGTAAAGAAAGTTCTCTTATCACAATAACTTTTTGTTCTCACCTTTTATTCAAAAACTCAGAGGTATTTATTATACCCACTCAAATGGGGAAGACTTACCTAGAACTGTTTTTCTTTTTTGTCTGTGGTTCTTGAATTGTATTGATTTTACGGTAAGCTGTCAAAAATGCTTTCTGGAAGAGATAAAAGACCGTGAGTCCTCTGCTACCTGTGCCAGTGCTCTAAAATGGGTTTTGTATTACACATTCTTTAAATTTTTGCCTTTCTCCCTAACATTTTCCCAGATTGGTACCTTGGTAAATTCTGGAAGTTAACAGCACAGCGTCACTTTTTGTTCCTCCATGCAAGACACGCCTTTGTCACCACCCCCATCTCTCTCCCCTCAGGGCCTAACTGGGAGCTGTTGGTAATTTCTTTCATACATTGTGCAGTGTGGGCAAACCTCTGGCCACTGGAAAATTTCCATGATTATGCGTAAAACGTATTTTTAAATGGCTTCTGTGTTCCAGAGCCCAGGATAAATAAACTATTCTACGGCCTGCCAGTTGTTCATAGATTATTATGTGGATAGTTACTAAAATTACAGTGGTATACGATAAACTTCTATACTAAAGGGAACCATGAGGTGCTATAGAACACAGAATGGTGGACTTTTAATTGATTTAAAACTTTGAATGGAAAAATCTGAGATAGTGGAAAGGAACCAGAAAGGCTCTTTTCCCTGAGATCTGAAAAATAGATCTATTAGGGGAAAAGTATTAGGTTTCTCAAAACTCTATGTAATTTTGGAGATGACTAAAAGTCCTTTTTAAAAATTTTTTTGATTTAATTTTTTTTTCTGCTCTACTATTGTTTTACTTGATTACTTATTTCCAAACAAGGGTAGTTAAATCATAGTCAATAACATTAAAATTTTAACAAAAATATAGCCCATTATTAATACACTCTTTAAATATTATGAGCACTCATTAATATGTGTATGTTATTTGCATTTCAGAGTAGAGCATTCAGATGTAAAAACATTAAATGACACTTAAAACTATAGAACCAGCAAGAGTGAAAACTAGAATTTGAAACCAGATACTTTAATTTTAAAAGACTTTTTTTCTGTGCTTTATTTATTGTCATATGCTTATTTTAGTTTTTGCCACAGACTTCAAATCTTTTCAGTAAACAATAAAATTCATTTTTCTCAATAAACGCAATCCCAGCTAAAAATGTTTGTATTACTCCTATATCCATTTCTAGTTGTTCTTATTAATTGCTTTTTTTTAACTTCTCAAATGCTGAACATATTTTATAAAAAATGTAAGAAAGTAATTACAAAAATTAAAGGGAAGCATTGTTTTTGAAAGAGAAGGTGAGAAGTAAGTTGAATTAAGTAGAGTAAATATTTACATTAACTGTGTAGCCTAACTAATTTTGTAGTTATTGGATTAACAAAACAAAAGCAAACACAAATTGCATTTTCTGTTTGCCACTTTCAAAAATCATTGGACTGAATTCTGTCTGTTCAAACTTATACACACTTGGAAAAATTCTGTCCCACTTATATGCAAATCTAGAGCTAAAGTCCTGTGGTGAGCAATGTTGATGTGTTTGGGCTAAATAGCTGTCCATGACATTTTGTAAATATCTTGTTTATATGAATATGTTGATTAGAAAATGCGAGGCTTGATCACCCTGCTGAGTCATCTGGTGAGATGGTACAATAATTTATTTGGTGTTCCTTTTTAATGTTCCTTTCTATTTTTATTTTGGGCTATTACCTTTTTCTCCTAACTAAGGAGATGTCCTATTTTACATGCTGATTGTAAACCTCCTCCTCCTTCAAAGTCAGCCTATTTTTTCTATATCTTCGCTGCTGCCAGCTGCAAAAGAAAGACAGACAAGATGAAGCCTTTCTACTGTCAGACACTGACAGAGCAGAGAAATATAGACAGATGGATAACAGATAGTAGGGTTCTAAGTACCCTACAATTTATTGAGGCAAATACAGGAGAGTTGAGTGGCAAATTACCTACACTGTTCACAAACCAGCAGGCAGCCCTGTTTGCCAGCTATCCAAATTGTTTCTGGGTAATTTGGCACATCTCTACTTTGTTGTGCTATGTCTAAAGGTATGACTTTGACTTTTGAAAATTCTCTGTTGTGAAAGATCTGCCCAACAACAAGCAATATTTGGAATGTGATAGTCAGAGAAATATACATACCTTTATTCAATAGCCCCGTGAAAGAAGATTTAAGATATGATCTTTAAAGTATATAAAGGAAGAAATAATTCATTTTAGTTGATATGCATAGAGTTTTATTTCCATTTTAAACCCTTATTATCTTTAAGGCTTGGAAATCTCAGTTTTAATGATGATATTGATAGATCTCAGATACAGTAGTTACTTTTCAACCTATATTTTTCACTGCAAAGCAGGCTTAGCTAAGAATCATACAGCATTCTATATCATAGCAAATTATGAATTAGTATTTCACAAAAATAATTTTATAGTACACTCTAGGAAAAAGTAAAAGAGAGAGTGGTAAGGAAATTTGGATTTTAAACTGGTATATAAAAAAGTTAAATATGTATTTATACTACATAGCATAGGAATTTGTAAAGCTTATTATATATTATTGTTTGTCGTGAATAGTTACAAAGGGAACACAGGAAATCTTACCCCCACCCAGGACACCAATAATTTTATAAGGGTCACGATACTCAGAGAACTCTTTGGAATAAATATTGAAATCATAGGTGTTAACGTGGCTCAACCTCCTTAGTAGTTTAAGTCATGGAAATAAAAAAAACCCACTAAAATAAAATGAACCTTGTTTTTCAGAGGTTTTGTATTCACACTGCATACTTCTCACTCAAGCATAAAGGCTATTTCCAATTAGAAAAGTTATTAATATTATTATTGCATGATAGATATTTGACAACAAATGTTTCTTGAAATAATTTAGAACAGCTCACTTAGAATTAATGAGACGTATTTTTGATAGTTGATCAGATAGCAAGTAGCATAATAGGCACTAAGGACACGTGTGTAACAACGAGTGACACATCCGTGGTCGTCAGCTTCAGGGGGTCTCTGGTCTAACTAACAGGTTATCTCCATCCACATGATGGCTGCAAAAGCACTACAATTTAGAATGCCCCAAACAGAACCGGTACTCCTATTCCCCTACTGCAAACCCACTCCTTCCCTCGTGTTCCACAGGTAATAAATGGCATCATCTTCTATTGAGTTACTGAAGTCTGGAAGCTTCAGTAGCCTTGATTTTGCCATCTTCCTCACCTCCCAGTCAGTCAATTCTTAAGTCTTATCAGTTCCAATTCCTACATATCATTCCAGTTTTGATACTTCCTTCAATCGTAGCTGCCTCTGCTCTGTCCACCATCATCTTCTGTTTAGACAACTTCTATAGCCTGTGGACTTGTGTTCCTGTAGTCACTTTCTCTTCTCCCCATTCAGCCACCCCAATTGTTTTTGCCTTTGCCCAGAAACAATTTAGTCACTCTATAGTTTTCAGTTGAAATCTCACTTTCTCATAGATGAAACACCCAGACACCAGATTGCCTTGGTTCTTTCTATAATACATCCACACACGATTTTGAAAGCTTGTTTGTTTGTTATATTTTCTTGTTTTATACAAGGATTACAATGTTTATAAATTGGCGAATTCCAGCCTGTTTCACTAAATTGTAAGCTCCTTGAGCAAGGGACTGGGTCCACCTTTGTTTACAACTATAGAACTGATGCTTGGCTTAGTTATTGATTATAACAGTGCTTGCAAGTTATGTATTTATCCCATTCCATTAGTACTGCTGCTGCTCCAGGGTGGGCCAGGGCAGTGGCTCTCATCTCTATCCTAGTACTCCAGGAGGCCGAGTCCCAATAGTCACTTCAGGTCAGAAGTTGGAGACCAGCATGAGCAAGAGTTAAACCTGGTTTCTACTAAAAATAGAAAAACTATCTGGGCCCTGTGGTGGGCTCCTGTAGTCCTAGATACTTGAGAGGCAGTAAGTTCCCTTGAACTCAGGAGTCAGAGGTTGCAGTGAGCTAGGCTGACAACATGGCTCTCTATCCTGCATAGCTGAGTGAAACTTTGTCTTAAAAAAAAAAAAAAAAAGTACAAGGTAAAATTATCATTATCTCTCTTTCAAATCTATACTTCTCATTCTCTACCCAAAATAAATTTATCTTCTTCAAGAGTCAGATCAATGTACTCCCTCATGAATTATTCCATTATTGCCAATGGCTCTACCATGTTCAGAATTAACCAACCACAAAATACCATTGCCTCCCCTTAGCAATAATCTACCTACCCACACCCCAGGCAATGGCAAACGTCTTTAAAGCCAATGCCTTGCAGACTAACTTGTATAAAGAAAATACTCGATAAAAGCTTGTTGAACTGAAATTAGTTTTGCTGATTCTTTTTTCCTATTACATAAAAGCAGACATTTCTCTGTGTACCAAATGCACCTATCCAACTGCCTAGGAGGACGCCCTAAATCAAGAGTCTCACTCTTAAGATAGGCAAAAGCAGTAACTCACCTTAACTCTTTCTCTCCTAAATTTTATCCATTTAATGGTGCTACAACCCATATTCCTGGGAGAAACTTGGGGATTGTCTCTGGATCCTTCCTTTCTCTCGTCAGCCCTCCACCCCATCTACCAAATCTAACAGTAAGTCCTGTTATTTCTTTCTTAAATCCTTTGGTTCAATTTTCTTTCTATACCCACTGAAACCCTCTTATTTTAGGCAACTATTGTTTCTTTCCTATTTCTTCACAATAGTCTCATAAATGGTCTCCCTGAGTTTGCTATTACTCTGCTTTATAGAGCAAATGAATATTTTTTTCTTATAAAACAAGTGAGATCGCGCAACTCCACTACATCAAACCTTTGAAAGATTTTCCATACCATTGAGAATAAAAGAAAAACGTCTTTTTGCCATATAAGGCCCTTCTTTGTCTGATACATTACTGCTGTGTGAACTTTCTCTCCAGCTACCCCAGCTCCTCCACACTCTCCCTTGACTCCCTGAATTTCTTTCAGCTTCTGGAGAAGGCCTGTTTTTTGGAAACTTTGCTCCTACTTCCACTTCCTACTTCCTCTTTCCTAGAATGCACCTCCCCTTCAATCTTCATCACAAGCATATCACTTCCCTTAGGGCTCTTTAACTTTATGGTGGGCACCTGTAGTCCCAGCCTCAGGGCTCACTGAATTACTCTGACAATACTTCCTGAAACAGGCCACTTTTTTTCCTAGTATCTAGTAATTTTTCTTTCATAGTCATTATTATGATTGCAATTATTGATTTTTTGTGTGATTGTTGGCTAGATTTGCTTGTGAAATGTAAAATTCAAGGGTGCAAGAACAGTGTCAGTTATGTCTGTAGTAACTATAGTTATTTCCATGGAAGAGTGCTTGATTTCTCCTGTCCATGTGATACATGCTTATTAAGTGAATTAGGGCTTTGATTAAAACAATGAAGATCATTATTTTGCAAAATAAGTAAAAAGATACTTAGTAGAGAGGTAAACCCAGGTTTTAATATTAATTTAGGACCTAAATAATCTGTGGTCCAGTCAAACCATATAAACATATGGAGTCAGAGTAGTAGTTTTCTGTTTTCTTCTTTCTAAAACCAACGTGTGGATTTGTTTTTCTTTCTCTCTCTCTTTTTTTTTTTTTTTTTAGAGAGAGAGTCTCACTTTATTGCCCACAGTAGAGTGCTGTGGAGTCACAGCTCACAGCAACCTCCAACTCCTGGGCTTAGGCAATTCTCTTGCCTCAGCCTCCCCAGTAGCTGGGACTACAGGTGCCCGCCAAAATGCCTGGCTATTTTGTTGTTGCAGTTCGGCCGGGGCTGGGTTTGAACCTGCCACCCTCGATATATGGGGCCAGTGCCCTACTCACTGAGCCACAGGTGCCACCCCAACGTGTGGATTTGTTGTAGGGACTTGTAAAATAGTATATGTAAAGCACAGACAGCAAGGCTTTCCATGCATACAGCAGGAACTCAATAAGAAAGCAATACCCATGCTTTTTAAGTTTTCCTGGCAACTAGTAATTGCACTAATAGTAAAGTGTATGGGATTTTTTCATACTGGTATAGATGCTACAGTTGGGCCAACTGGGCTGTGCAAATCAGAAAATGGAATTACAGAGTAAAAGGGAGGAAATATATTCCAGATTTTCTTTATGTTGATTACATTTTTTAAAATTTGCTTTTAATTGTGATTATTTGATCGATCTAAAAATATAGCAGTTTTTAAGTACAATTAAAAGAAAGGAAATTCAAATGACTTGATTCAAGAGATCTCCAAAACTCCCTACCAACTCCCGCTCTTTAAAATGCAACCCATGCAACACTGAAATGTTATAACTAGTGTACATCTCTAAAGATATGATCTTTTGTGTGTTAATTATATTTAGAATATTTCTTAGGCTTGGAGTAAAACATTTCAACTACTTTTATTTCAAATCATTACTAAGGTTTCACTGCAGAATTTAAAAAAGGTTAAAAACTTTCATTCTCTTTTTAATAGTCATTTCCTCGTTCTCTAGCAGCTTTTAACCTCAGTGCCACTTTGACATGGAGATTAAAAATATCCTGCACTAATAATAAGATGTTTGACCTTTTATTTCCTAAAAGAAAAGAGTATAGAAAAAGATGATATCATCTGTATTGGGAGTATGTTCAACTCCATAGAAAAAAATCTCTGCATGCTACATTGTTATTATGTAGCTTTGTTCCCAGACCATTTTCTCCCTGTGTATTTGTGTCATGAAGATGTTTGATTCAATTTTATGTATTCGTATGTCTCTTTTTATTTCTAACAGGAAGCATTAATAAGGAAGAAAGATGAGGAGTGAGTTTTTGAGTTCATTATATGAGAACTTGTACATGTGTGGTATGTCTAGTGGAAAGTGAAGAAAGCAGGGGAGCAGTAGATGATTAGATAATTGAGCTGTAGCAGACTATACCCTGAATTAATATATTTTCAATGAAAACAGAGCAATTACCTTTCCTGCAAACTCTCTGCAGCTCAAAACCAGTTTACATTGCCCTTTGCTGGTCAATTTCTTTGTGAGATTGTTTATTTAGCCAATTACTATCCATACCTTATGCTTGGTGGTAACCTTCCCAAACACACATGTTACTTAATCCGTGATCCAGAAACCTGAAGCCCATTTTTTTCTCCATGTGTCTTTCTCATACAGCAGGAAGAAAAGTACTGACTGAAGCCCTTTCCATTATTATCCTTAGTGGCAGTTTTTTGGCGCTGAAGAGTGACAGGCTGAGACAACATGGGAATTGGCTTAGTTCAGAATTGGGTTTTGTTACCTTATTTAGTGATTATAACTTTCAGGCCCTGCTAAAACATCGATTAACCCCTGTGTGCCTCTGGTAAGTCTTCCAGATCCCTGTGGGTGTAACTACTTTACAAGGTGACAGTTCCATATGGACTATTGTGAATTACATTGTGCTCCCTCCTGCCTGAGTTCCGCTTATCATTCTGTGAACAACCAATGCCTTTTGAATGACTCTCGTATACCTGAAGTTAGGAAATATAAATTACAGATTAAAAATTAATATCATCTCTTGTATTGCACACAATTCATTTTATATGTAGGGTTCATCTTTCAAAATGAATTTAGTTTTTCAGTGGTTTAAATAAAAAGTGATTTTAAGTTTTCCATTACCATGTAAGATTTGAGCCCATTATTATTGCTTAAAACATTTTCAACCTGTTCCTACTATCAATTACTGTACAACAATTACCTGGAAACTTTGTAGCTAAATATAGTGACCATGTTATTATCTTGTAAATTTGTAGGTCAGAAATTTGGACAGAGCTATTTGGGTGATTTGTGATTTTCTATTCCAAGTGCGGTTACTTGCTTTGCTTGGTGGACTTTAGCTGGCAAATAGGCTGTTCATGAGGATTTAAAAGCTGCCAGTCACATAGCCAGGCCTTTTGCAGTAACAGCTAAAACCTGCTGAGAGGGAACTGTCCAGCAGGATGTCCATAGTGTCATTTCCAGGACAGCAGTCTGAAAGCATTCAGGCTTCTTACATGGCAGTCCAGAGCTCCTGGAGAGAGTGGTCCAAGTGGCTCACCAGAAATTTGCAAGACTTCTAATGACCTAGGCTTGAAATACTAGAATATCACTTCTACTTTGTTCTTTGGGTCAAACAAGTCACTAAGGCCAGCCCAAATTCAAGGAAAAGGAGGTGGATTCAACCTCCCAATGAGAGAAATAGCAAAAGAACTTGTGGTTATTTTTAGTCTTAACATTGCCAAAGCAACAGTTGGCCAAAACGTGTATAGGCTCAGTTTGACCCTAGTGATGTAATGGGAACAGTGGGTCCATTCACTTTCCTTACCATTTCTCTCTCATTCATCCATTCTTTAGACAAAGGTTACATGAAGACCTGTCACACATATGCACTGGCCTGGGTGGTGGAAAAAATAGTCGGATCCCTCATATAAACCAAATTCTATCAGGAGAAAGCAGAACATTTACAAACACATCCTATTCCAAATATTAAATTGGCTTATTTTTGCAATCTTTGTAGCAGCCCTATGAAGTAGATATCATCCTGTTTATAAGTTAAATTGGAAAACTAATGTTCATGAGGTAGATAGGACTTAAGCTCATATAGCTCATATCTAAAAAGAAATAAAAAATAAATAAATATTTTTGGTTTGGTCTGTTTGCCCCAGGTTTCTCTTTAATAGCATTCTGACTCTTAGATTTATTAACTTGATTTTGGTAACAAATTTACTTGTTTTCTCCTTATGACAAAATTACTAATTATTTCTGAAATAACTGAGGAAATAGAGTAAAGAATGATATTGAAAATTACAGACCTGTTTCTCCTACTCAGGTTCATTCAGTGTTATCATTTGGATGTTTACTGTTGCTATGTAACAAATCAACCTCAAACTTTGTAGCTCTAAATAACAGCCACTAATCAGGCTCATTGGTGTGTGGGCTGCTTATTTATACCAGGCACATCCGAGCTCTGCTTCTGGTTCCTCGGCAGCTTTCTCATGCTACAGTCTCTTGCACCTCTGATTCTAGATTGGCCGACTCATGGCTAGGCGACCACGTGACCCTCACACATGGTTTCTCCTCCCCCAAAAGGCTGCCCTTGGCTTGCTAATATGCCAGTGATGGGGTTTAAAAAGAGGACAGGAGTGGGAAATGCCCTTTGAGATCTAGACTCACGACCAGAATAGCAGGACAAAGCAAGTTACAAGACCAGCCAAAGCTTAAGGTCTAGGGAAAGTAACTCCAATTCTGGAAAAGAGGAAATGCTAAGTCATTTACAAAGGATATGGTATTAGTCATGGTTCTGCAGAGACACAGAACCGACAGGAGATAGATAGTTGGATGGTTAGGTAGATGGATGGAGGGAAATTGGCACATGATAGTTTGGAAGCTGAGAATTACCATGACATGATGTCTATAAGACAGAGACCCTCAGATTCTTCCAGTGTGGCTCAGTTCAAGGCCCAAAGCCCCATAACTAGGAAAACCAATAGTGTATCTCTACACTAGCCCAAGGCCAAAGGCCTGATAATCTGGAAGGGAGGGGGCTTGGAGTACAAAGGCCAGGGGGCCTGGCGTCGCTCCCCAAGTACAGGAGAGGCTGAGTGTATCCCAACTCCAGCAGACGGATTAACAGCTTGTCTTGTCTCTGTTTCTGTCCTTTGGGGGCTCCCCGCAGATTGGATGACACCCTCCCAGTTTGAACGTAGATCTTCCCCACCTGGTTCACTCAGACTCAACACGTCATCTCCCACAGAAACAAACTTCGCAACCCTACCACTTCCTCAAAAATAATGTTTTACCAGGTTTCTATGTATTCTTTAATCCAGTAAAGTTGATACCTAAAGTTAACCCCCTGCTCAATGCCTCCATGGTTTTCCCTGCTGGGCTCCTGTAAGTAAACACAAATGCATACATAAACTCTGACCTCAGAGCTCCAGACCAGCCTGAGCAAGAGTGAGACACGTGTCTACTCAAAACAAGAAAACTAGTTGGCATTATGGTGGGCATCTGTAGTCCCAGTTACTCAGGAGACTGACACGGGAGAATGTCTTGAACCTAGGAGTTTGAAGTTGCTGTGAGCTAGGACACAACAGCACTCTACCCAGGGTGACTTAGGTGTCTACCCAAGTAAGACATTGTCTCAAACAAACAAATAAAACACATAGATTTCATATATATGTATTTATGTAATATAGGCATGTTCTCAACAATAGCTTGATTAAAAAATTATTTGCTGCTTTTTAAAAATAAACGTGTCTATTGCCATTGCTTTTTTTTTTTTTTTTTTGGAGTTTTTGGCTGGGGCTGGGTTTGAACCCACCACCTCTGGCATATGGGGCCGGCTCCCTACCCCCTACCCACAGGTGCCACCCTTGCGATTGCTTTAATTTGCTTTTATTGAATTACTTGTAACATTAAGTATATTTTCATATGTTTATTTGGCTACTCGTTAGCAGTATTTACAATGATTTTTGGGGGTGAGAAAGGAGGGAAGAAATTATTTGGGAGCAGTTTTCAAACATGCAGTAGAGAGAAGGTGGACACTGGAGTGTCAGCAATTATCAGTTTAAGGATAGAGACACAAACCTCTGTGAGAACAGGACCCATATGGTGCAACTCACTTCTGAATGGAGAAAGAGAAGATGAATTAACCATCAAAGGTCTTTCTGGAAAATCTAGAAAATTGAATATGCCATTAACAGAAAGTCTGAAGTTTAGAGGAGAAAATCATTTTATTAAAAAATGATTATTGACTATTTTTGACAATGAGATGCCATCAGCACCTCAAACAGAGATGCTAAGTGGGCTGCCTGTATTAGGGTCTGGGGAGGAGTGCTCTTTATTTTTCATAAAAGTTATGGAAACATATTTGAATTTTTATTTTTTTATTTTTTTTCAAGTATCACAATGTTTATTGATAGATACAAGTATATGAAATCAGGGCATGAACATGACTTGATAAATTAAGTAGACTTAATTTCAATACTGTAATAAGAGGGACCAATTCAAATTCTCACTATTTGTTTCACACCCACAAAAACCCTTTCAAGGGCATTAACGATCTCTTAAAACTGATCAGTTTTGTGCAAGTAAACCATGTTTCTTTTTAAAAAGACTTGTGCACTTGCCCAGGCTCAAGGATATTAAAATCTAGCACATAAAGCCCATTACTAGAGGTAGAAATACAGGCAATGTACTATTACGGCAACAACCAT
>CAUYRH010044255.1:0-16258 GCA_963574655.1 Perodicticus potto
TCAGCTCAAACATCTCTCTCTCTCTTTTTTTGTAGAGACACAGCGTCACACAGCTCACAGCAACCTCCAACTCCTGGGCTTAGGCGATTCTCTTGCCTCAGCCTCCCGAGTAGCTGGGACTACAGGCGCCCGCCACAACGCCCGGCTAGTTTTCTGTTTTGCAGTTTGGCCGAGGCCGGGTTTGAACCTGCCACCTTCGGTATATGGGGCCGGCGCCCTACTCGCTGAGCCGCAGGTGCCGCCCCTCTTTTCCTCCCTCCTTCTGAGGAACTTACAAGCCTGCAGTCTTCTCTCCCCAAGCCTGCCTGATCCTAAGAACCACATCCAGCGGTTCTGACTCAGTGGAGCTGGAGCAAAACCCACCAATCTGTTTTCACGCAGCTCCTCAGGTCCTTATGATCATCTAGGTTTGGGAAACCTGTTTTCTCTGGCAGGCCCAGTACTCTCTTCAGGTTTAAAAAGCAGGCTCTGTTCTGTTGGGGGTGGGGGGGAAGTGGGGGGGTGCTCTCTGAGCAGCCACTATGCGTATGGGTGAGGGATGACTGTCAAAAGAAGCCTGGCAGACAACATAAGCTTTCACTGGCAACAAAGAAAAAAAAAAAAAAGCAACAGGTAAGACTTAACCATTTGCAAATTCTTAGCAGTTCTTAAGGAGAGAGGATTGTAACACTAGAAGAATGGCCTGTGGGGCTCATTTCTCTTCCACTGCCATCCTTGCTACCTCCCCTACCAACAAGCTCCCTAACTAGGGGTTGCATCCTTGGTAGTGTGGCTTCTTCAGCCCACCTTGTATATGCAGTTCCCTCTCTGCACGGAGCAGCAGTGAGAAGCCTGTGCCCTCCTGAAGAGATGGGGGAGAAGATGGGATAGGACACAGCCCACAGTGTTCAAGGTACCGGTTCTGAGCTGGACAGGGGGCTGGGCTGTGGGAGCAGCAATTCCATTATTTGTTCTAAGTTCAATGGAACTGTTGGCACCCAAGGCTACTTCAATCCAAGTACAATGAAGTTTATTATTTGCCAATATTCTGCTCAATTATGGTGCCTTTTACAGCCAAGGATATTTGCTAATGAGTTTTTAATAAGGTTTAGGTTCCCTAAGATTAATTATATAATGTTTGGGAAAATGTCTAGAAAAATTAGTCTGAGAAGAAAGGCCCTAAGCAATGATCTCCTTCCCTTATCCCCTAGGGTGAGGCATTCATTTGTCTTACAAGGATAGAAATTTCTCATACTTCAACACCTTGTTCCATTTATAATAATGTGGATGAAAAATGGCCACAATATTTGAGCCCGCGCAATGGTCCCCTGGTTATTAGTACTCTGGTGCTTCCTAGTACTCCAACTAAATTTGAGAATACCTGTCCTAAGAGGATTTGCCCGGATGAAAGGGATAGGAGGTAAAGCACAGCTGGTTATCTGTTATTAACTAATATGGAAGAGCCAAGTCACAGATAATCCCCAAAGAGTAGATAATCCATTTGGTTTGACAAGTCTTTCTGTTTGACACAGATGTACCTTTTGATTACGTTTTGTTTGGGCTGTTCAGATTTGTATTCAAGGAAAGCAGACCTGTGCATGTGCTACGCATGGATGGTGCCAAATGTACTGTTTTGTGATTTGTTTTTCAGACTTAAGTAATATGGATCAGAACAGAACATTTTTTGGGGAAAAAAAACAATCATGATTCTCTTCATTCTCTTGTCTGTATAGAAAACAGCAATAACTTTGATTGTTGGCAATAAAATGTGATTCACTAATTTCTCTGAATTCTTAAAATTTAATACTGCTCTCTTGAACCAGACAACCAACCATCTTGTGGCAAAGTAAAAGATATGAAAAAAGAGAGCTCTGCTTACTCAATATGATTGTTCAATCTCCCTTTTTAGAAGCTTGTCAGTTAGCTATGTTTGCCTTGGATAATTAAATGCCAAATGGCATTCATTTTAATATATATCATAACCAGAATCCTTATCCCCCCCTAAAGCAAAGCTATCCCCAAATGGCTTATACCATTAAGGTTTTGTTTTCTAAAAGATAGGATTCACATTCTAATACCGTAAAACTTCCCACAGGGATGACAATCTAAATTCTGCTATTAATGGAGATGTAGATATTGAAATCATTTCCATGTTCAGATCTGCTGCTTTCAAATATGAGCATCTGGCTCAGCTTCTATATTTAAAATACAAATACATTAAGGCACTTTTCAAATACACACAAAATACAGTGCAATTCTGATCTTTTAAATCGATGCTTGTAAATTTGATATAGTCTCTAAAACAGACTCAATGCTAAATGGCATGCTTATCTACATTAAGCATTTGAGTTAAAAATACAAATTATGCAGTGACTGCAGAAGACGTGATGTGTAAAATGGTTGAATTGCTTTCAGTACCATTTTCTGTAAGAACTGGAAGTCGTTCATGCTTTGAATTTCATGGTGGGAGACAGGAGGAAAAAAAGCAGTCACTGATCCTCTGAGGATAGTGATTATGAAAGAGCTCTTTGTGTGTGACCTGGAGATGGAATTCTTTTCCATTAGTCGAAATAAGCTTACACTAGACCTGGCAGTGGTCATCAAGATAAAATGCCCCCTTTTACTTAGGTGAATACATTCAGAGTATTTAGAGAACACACTGGAACTCTGCCCAGTCAAGTTAGAGTTAGTTTTTGTACTCCTTGAGTGCCCATGGAGCTCTGTAACAAATAGTTGCATACAGAGAAAGTAGGACAGCAGTTAGTGAAACATTTACCATTAAATTACACGTGAAGACTAGGCCAGCATTGATTGTTGGAGAGATTCACCACCTTTAAGGAAGTTAGACCTTTGTTTTGTTGTTTGTTTGTTTTGAGAGGGAGAAGGGAATGTTAACGGATAGGTAACAAAAACTCACCTCCTGACTCTCAATTATGAGTGTGAGTATTTACTACTATCTTTGTCCTAGACAAGCTTTCTCAGCTGGGAGAGGCCCTAGTGACCATTCACTTCCATTTCTTCACGGATGAGTAAACCAACGTCAGAGATGTGCCCCCAAGGTCACACAAGTGCCCAGTGTAAGCGTCGGGCGGAGACCGGCAGAGACAGGTTTCCTCCAGCTGCTAGCTACATTCTCCACCATTGTGCTCTCACATCTTAAAACCCGGACCTGCTTTTCCACAAAGTTGTCCATGACCAGGAGGCAGCGTAGCGGAGGCGGGTGGAAGCAGCGACAAGGTTCTTCGAGCGGCCCCGTGGGGAGGGATGAGCTGGGAGCTGGGCCCGAGGTGCACCCCTGCAGACCAGCGCTCTGGCTCCCCCTAGGGGACGTGGTGGGGGTGACACAGGACCCCGCAGCCCCGCGCACCCCAGGACCCGCGCCCCTCTCCGCCCTGCAGCCCTCCCGACTTACGTGATTGTCGCTCCCCTTCCAGAAGTAGAAGGCCCCGATGGCCCCGAAGAGCAGCAGCAGCGCCCCGGAGATGAGGACCACGGCTCCCACCTTGAGCAGCCGCGCGGGGCTGGCAGGCTTCGCCGTGACCGTGGCGTACGCCTGCGGGCCGGGGCGGCAGAGGGCCCGTCACGTCTCAGCCTCCCACACTGCGCGTCCCGGTGCCCCCTCCGGCCCCGCGTAGCGCCCGCAGGGAAGGGGAGGGTACGGTGCGGTGGGAAACAGCTCGCGCTGGGCTCCTTCCCGAGGGTTCTTTGTAGTCCAGGTGTGGACCTGCCCTGAGCAAACTTTTCTTTGTGTGGGGCCAACGCGGACCTGCACTCTCCACCGGCCCGGGTGTCCCCTCCACACCTGTCTGTGGATTCCGTGTCCCCTGAACATCCACGCGTCGGGGGCACCGCCACACCCTCACAGTTGGGATCCAGTTTGACCCTCCCCCCACCCCCAACACACATATTCGGTGGCACAAATCCTTGACCTGGGTCAGCGGAAGCAGACCGGCGCAACCCGGGCTCCGCGTGGGGACGCTCCCGCCAGCTGGGCCGGAATCGTGGGGCCGTACTCACCGGAGGACGGCAAAACTCAACGTCCTCGGGCCCCACCAGGGCAATGGGCACTTTGTCGGAGTTCTCCGTCATGGCTGCGGCGGGAGGAGCGAGGCTCTCCGACTCCACGCGCGCCCTGGGCTCTGTCCCGCTGCCCCGACGTGCCTGCACTTCAACGCAGCGCGCACACGGTGCACCGTCCCGCCTGGGCCGGCCCTGCGCTCCCCACCCCTTCCAGCGCCTCACTGCTCTCCTCCCTTCTCTCCCGCCCCGGACGGCAGGCTGAGCTCGTCCTACTTTCCGGGACGCCCCCTTTTCCCACTCTCTCCGGGCTAGGGGATCCCAAACTACGTCGCAGTACATCTCCGTAAGGGTGGTCGCAGCCCTCCGATCAGGAGGCTGACTTCCAGGACCCCAAGATATGCGAAATGCAGGGCAGTTAGCCATCCATCCTAGGATCTCTTAGAATGTCAGAGGGCTCCGCTGTGGCACCTGGCTGGAGCCATTTCCTGCATGGTCGTTGTGTACGTGTGTTGGACTCGGCGTGCTGATGCAACGCGCTGAGAGGAGAGCATGGAGGGACAGGTGGTGGGGACACTGACCTAAGAGTGCTGGGGTTAGGCCACGTGTACGTGGCCCTGACATGGCTCAATGGCCTGGAGCAGGGTCTTGGATATTGCCCCTTGCTGGCAATTTCTGGGAGTGGGTGGGTGGGAGGTGAGTTCAACTGTAACAGAAGTGAAAGCTAAACAGAGGGGCCTGGAGGAAAGGCGCTGGGGACACCAGAATAAACGTGCATCCTGGTTGGTTAAGTTAAATAAGCAAAAACCAACAATGGCAAAGCACACACATGCTCCAAACACTGATGTAGCCAAAGGAATAATCCATCCATACATATGTGTATAGACATATGTATTTTTTCTCTTTCAGAATGACACCTGCGAGGGACAGGATGACAGGGTGCCTCATTTGGACCCAGGCCTCCTTAGTTTGTATTGGGCCCTCTGCTGGGGAGTTTGGGGCTGACGCTGGTGCTGGGAGGTACAGAGGCCTCTGAAGACCACTGAGGGAGGTTGCACGGCAGGAGTGCAGCGGAGAACTTGTTGAAGAATAAAATCGTGGAAGACAAGGTTATGACAGGGTGCTGAGGAGAGCCCGGAGGAGGTGACAAGCGTGATGACCTGAGGCTGGGAAGGATGAGATCCGTCGGGGATGGATTTCTGCTGGAGAATCAGTAGAACTTGGCTATTCCTGGGCCTGGAGAGGCTGCGATTTCAGGCCTAGGAGCATTGGGAGAGAGTAGGAGCCCAGTGGAGGTGAGGAAGGTGAAAGGAGCAATTTTTAGACATGTTAAGCTTGATGTGAGGAGTTTTAAAAAATCCAGTGGACCCATCCTGAGCCTTCCTTGGACTCAGCTATGGTGGTGATACTTGTCTGCGCGTCCCAGGTGCTTAGAAAATCTCCAGCAAGAATTCCCTGGGACACTGCTGAGGCAAGAGTTCAAAGACTTCTTTTCCCAAGGGCATTTGTCACAGGAATTTCAGTGAAACAATAAGAGAAGAGTCAGAGAGGTGGGAGAAAATCCAAGATAAAGCAGCACATGTAATTTAAAAAGGAGAGTTCAAGAAGGAAAGGTCAGCAATCTCAAATGCTGAAATAAATAAGCACAGAGAAGGGCCTTTGGATTTCACAATTAAAGAAGGTTTGGGATCCAATAAAACAGTAGTTCCATTTGCTTTATTGGGCACAGAGGACATTGCAAAGGGTTAAGGAGTGACGAAATAGTAACTCATATCACAGACAAGGAACTCATTTTCTTTTTCTTTTTTTTTTTGACAAAGAGTCTCACTATGTCACCCTTGGTAGAGTGCAGTGGTGTCACAGCTCACAGCAACCTTAAATTCTTGGGCTTAGGTGATTCTTTTGCCTCAGCCTCCCAAGTAGCTGGGACTATAGGCGCCTGCCACAATGATGGGCTATTTTTGTTGTTGTTGTTGTTGTAGTCATTGTTGTGTGGTAGGCCCTGGCCGGGTTCAAACCTGCCAGCTCCAGTGTATGTGGCCAGTGCCCTACCTGCTGAGCTACAAGTACCGAACCAAAAAACCTCATTTTCTTATGTAGAGTTTTCCTAGGAAAACTGAAAGACCAAAAATGTAATAGAAAACTGAGCAAAGGACAGAACTGTTCTAGGATTTCTAGACCTGAATTGGGAGGGGAAGACGTGATTTTATAGGTGTTCAACTTAGAACTCTTTGCTATACTATTAATGCATATAATTTTCAGGCATTTTTGTTTTTCTTTTTGAGACAGAGTCTCAAACTATTGCCCTGGGTAGAGTTCTGGCGTCGCAGCTCACAGCAACCTCAACCTCTTGGGCTTAAGCAATTCTCTTGCCTCAGTCTCCCAGGTAGCTGGGACTACAGGTGCCTGCCACAATGCCCAGCTACTTCTTTTTGTTGTTGTTGTTGCAATTGTCATTTTTGTTTAGCTGGTCTGAGCAGGTTTGAATCCACCGGCCTCAGTGTATGTGGCCGGCGCCCTACCTGCTGAGCCATAGGTGCCACCATTTTCAGGCATTTTTATGTGCATATTTCATATAATACATATTTAATGAATGCCTTCTTGGCATAATATTTTTTCTTATGTGATGAAGGATCCAGAACTTCTAAATCCTGCTCTTCAGTTTGGCAGTTAAGGATCATAGAAAAGATAAGAATTTTATTTTAATTAATTAATTAATTAATTATTTAGAGACAGAGTCTCACTTTGTTGCCCTAAGTAGAGTGCCATGGTGACACAGGTTACAGCCACCTCAAACTCTTGAGCTCAAGCGATTCTCTTGCCTGAGCCTCCCTTGTAGCTGGGACTACAGGTGCCTGCCAAAATGCCTGACTATTTTCTTTTGTTGTTGTTGTTGTTGTTTGCTTTGTTTTGTTTTAGCAGGCCCAGGCCAGGTTCGAACCCATCAGCCCATATGCATGTGGTGGGCGCCCTAACCGCTGAGCTATGGGCGCTGAGCCAAGGATAAGAATTTTAAAAGCGTGACAAATTAAATATTCTCTCATATATTAAATCCAAATATTAAATAATGCTATCAAATTATCTTAAACAACAAATAGAAGAAAAGGAAAGAAAAATGAGTGAAGGATAGAAAACAGACAATTCACAGAAGAAATAATAGCAATGGTCCTTAAATGTAAGAAGAATGCTTGACTGCATCCATAAAGGAAATGCAAATTAACATTATACTCTTTCACCTATCAGACCAGAAAAAATAAAAACAGTTGTTAAAACAATCTATTGGCGGATTTGAAGGGAAATGAGGCCCTCCCGTCTACTGCTGTGGGTGAGTGAACTGGTACAACTTCTGTGGAGAGCAATTTAATTCCAAAATGCAAAATGCAATTTCATCTCTATGGATTCATACTACAGATGCACTCACAGGGTGGAAAAATCCTGCATGTGCAAGAATACTCACCGCAGCATGTTTGTTAGAACAAAGGACTAGTAATATCCTTGATGTCCAGAGTAGAGAATTTATGGCACAGCCACACAGTGGGATTTTGGCAGCCTTTTAAAAGAATGATGCAGCTTTAGACATATTGATGTAGAGCACTAAGACACTTTAAGTGAAAAAAGCAAAGGAGAGAAGATGTGTATAAATGCTTCCATTTGTTTAAAGAAGCACAAACAAGAATATGTGCATGTTTGTGCCTTCTGGAAAGATAAACAAGATGCTGTTGGAGGTTGTCTCTGAGGAGAATGTGGGGCTTGGGGGGATTGGTGCCAGGAAGATGCTTCACTGTTTACCTTCTGGAATGTTTTGAATTCTGTATCGTGAACACGCATTAACTATTCAAGAAATGAGTGAATAAAACACTAAATAACGGTGAGTGGGTGGGGAGGAAGTGAATGCTGCAAATGCAGATAGTTCTTTGGAGAATGTTGGCCTTGGGGGGAAGAGGAATGCAAGGAGAGATAAAGGAGGTTAGAGGATCAAGGCAGGTCCCCTCCCCAGGCTGGAAAGGTGTTTAAAGCTAAAGGCAGGGAAGACCACAAGCTGGGGAAGGAGAGGAGGGACCTAAAGCAAGCAAGCAGGTGAACCTTGAAGGACTGGCGGGAGGGAGTGATGTGCGCACATGCGGACGCTGAGGAGGGCTGAGGAGTCAGGAAAATTCACACCCTTGCCTCACTCTCCACAAATAGTACACAGGAGACAGCCAGTTGGCCAATGAGAGAGGGGAGGGGAGGGGAGGAGACAGGTCGTATCCTCTGAGCACATTCTCCTCAAGTGGTGTATTTTTAACAATTTTAGGGCAATATGTTTACATAAGAGAGTGATGAAAAGTCAGGAAGAAAAACAGTAAGGGTGCAAGACTAAGAGGCCCATTACTGGAGTTGGAATGTGTCCCCCAAAGTTCCTGTGCTGGAAACTTAATCCCCAATACAACAGTGTTGAGAGGTGAGTGTCTAAGAGGCAATGAGGTCATGAGGCTCTGCCATCATAAATGGATTAATACAGTTTTTTTGTTTGTTTTTTTTGAGACAGAGTCTCACTACGTGGCGCTTGGTAGAGTGCTATGGCATCATAGCTCACAGGAATCTCAAACTCTTGGGCTCAAGCAATTCTCTTGCCTCAGCCTCCCTTGTAGCTGGGACTACAGGTGCCTGCCACAATGCCCAGTTATTTCTTTTTTTGTTTGTTTAGCAGGCTAGGGCCAGGTTCGAACCCACCAGCCCTGGTGCATGTGGCTGGCGTCCTAACCACTGAGCTATAGGTGCTGAGTCGATTAACGCAGTTTTTATTTTTTTTTTTTATTTTATTTATATATAAGATCTTGCTCTCTTGCCCAAGCTGGAGTGCAGTGGCCCAATCACAGCTCACTACAGCCTCCAACCCCTAGGGTCAAGTGATCTTCCCATCTCAACTTCCCAAAGTGCTGGGACTATAGGCGTGTGCCACCATGCTTGGCTAAGTTTTCTTATTTTTTGTAGAGATGGGGTCTTGCTATGTTGCTCAGGCTGGTCTTAAAATCCTAGCCTTAACCTATCCTCCTCCCTTAGACTCCCAAAGTGCCGGGGTTGGGGTTACAGGTGTGAGCCATTGTGCCCAGCAGGACCATGTCTTTTTTAGTGCTGTTCATGCTGTTCACCATGGTAAATTAATAAATGCAAAGGAAAGTGGTGCAAGGGTGTCAAGTCATGGTATATACAGAACACCTTGCTGGAATAGCTCATGCTCCTTATTAATTGCTGCAGTAGAATTATGAATGATCAGTCTCCTTACGGTATGAACTAGTCATCTTGGCAATGGCCATCATTTTTAGCTAAAAACCAGAACTCATGGTGTGACAGAGGATTTTGCCTTGCTGCCAGCCAGAAAAGGTTGTGTGAGAAATGTAGTTTGGATTCTTAACTATTAGAATCTGTGGAATATTTCAATGATTTGGGGAGGGTTAGACACAGAGATGAATCACAATGACTAGAACCTGCAGTCAGAGACCACAATGGTTACACAAGACTTGGCACCTGAATTGTATGACCCTGCATTGTGGTTAATTTGTGAATCCTAATCCTTCTTGTAAGACAGCAAGCTCCTTGCTTGCTGGGAACTGTCTTGTATATCTTTGGATCTTCCTTGTGTTTAATATGGTATGTTGAACATGGCAGGTCATTGGTAAATGTTTATTAAATGGCTAAATAGGGACTAAGTCAGTTACCTCCTTGGTGTCACAAATAATTGCTCAGGGGAATGGATACAGAATATTCAGGAGCTTTAGACACTGTTCACAACAGAACAATTACCACCTGAGCCCGTTCACTGGGATTTACCTGGGTTTCCCCAGAGAATAGTGCATCCAATTAATTCAAAATGATTCTCTTTAATGTGTCTTGCCTTGGAATCACCAAGGAGAATGGACCAAGCTGATAATTTTCAAATCCCATATGTACAGATCTTTATGATTTTCTCCAACTGTAGCCACCCAGATACATTTTTTTTTTTTTTTTTGTCAATTGTAGGAAACTCTTTCTAAGAAGAACAGGGACTGTGAAAATAGATAGGGAAAGCCAACTGAATTCTCTTTTGTGAAAGTAATAAAAATAGGAATGGAGAGAAATGGAGACGGGGAGCATTTCGAAGAGTCATTAGGTCTGACTCCTCTTTATCATTGCTGAATAGCTATTGAGTGTCAACCCACAGTGGGCACAGTAAGTGGGGAGGATCCCTGCACAGCGAGTTAATCCATATGCAAACACAGTGACCCCAATTGCTTTGCAATAGAGAGCCACATGGCCTGTGCCCTTAAAATACATCATTTGGGCAGCTGCCAGAGGGCTGATTTATCCCAGCTGGCCAGAAACAGCCCTGAGATCATCAGTGCTTTTGTTAATTGAGAGAGAGGGGCAGAGGAATCAAGATATTCCTGGACACCAAGCATTCATTAGCCACCTGGCCTCCCTAAATTATGATCCTGCCACGATTTTCCCAGTGCTTCAACTGAAATTTTAATATTTGGAATGTATTAATAACTCAGAACATGTCATTTCCTAAATAAGCAATGCCCTTCTGGACTCATTGGAGAAGGGAGCCCAGAGAATGGTTGAACAGCACAGATATTGGCCGCCCAGTGAGATGAGCGTGGGGGTGACCCTGGAAGTTCTATCCGCAAAGCAAATACAAACAGATGCGATGTATGAATGGACCTCTGGGTTAATGCCCCTGATTTCTATTCATTTGTTCTAGTCACATAGCGTCTTAATAGGACCAGCTCCTGGAAAAATAAGTGAAACAGAAGACAAGAGCAGCTAGCACTTCTAGAGCATTTATTACTCATAGACGGTGTGCTCTGGAGATGGTATGAGACCCATGGGATACCTGCTTCACAAAGGAAGGGACTTGGTTTGTCTTAGTTGCCTTTGTATCCCCAGCACTTGGAACAGTTTCTGATACACAGTAGGTGCTCAATAAAATACTTTGTGGCTGAAGAGAAGTTGGGCTCACACTTGTGATCTCAGCACTTTGGAAGGTCAAAGTGCGAGGGTCACTTGAGGCTGGAAGTTTGAGACCAGTCTTGGAAACATAGTGAGACCTTGTCTCTACAAAAATTTAAAAATTAGCTGGGTATGGTAGTGCATGTCTGTAGTCCTAACTGCTTGGGAGATTGAGGTGAGAGCACCAGTTGAGCCCAGGAGCTTGAGGCTGTAGAGTAAGCTATGATGTACTCCAGCCTGGATGACAGAGAGAAACCCTATCTCAAAAAAAAAAAAAATTGTTGAATGAATGAGTTACCTGTTTAGATGAGGTAGTTGAGGTGTGGCAAAGTTAGTAACCTGCCTAGGTTGTACACCTGTAGAAAGTGACTGAGCCAGGATTCCCAACCTCATCTCCCGTCTTCATGTATCCTCTTGTCCCAGGTGCTCAGAGCACCATCAGCCTACCATTCAGGTCTGTTTCTGTTTGTGCTCCATCCTCCACAGTTAGCCCATCTTGTGGACTGAATGTTCATGTTTCCAAAAATCCATATGTTGAAGCATTAACCCCCAATGTGATGTTATTTGGATATGGGGCCTCTGGGAGGTAATTAGGTTTAGATGAGGTTATGAGGGTGGGACTCCCATGATGGGATTTGTGCCTTTTTTCTTTTTCTCCTTTTTTAAGAGATAAAGTCTCACTTTGCTACCCAGGCTTGAGTGAAGTGGCATGGATCATAGCTCACTGTAGCCTCAAATTCCTGGGCTCAAGTGATCCTCTAGGTCTACAGGCATGTGCCACTGTGCCTGGCTAGTTTTTCTAATCTTTGTAGAGACAGGGTTTCACTATATTACCCAGACTGATCTCAAACTCTTGCCCTCAAGTGATCCTTATGCCTCAGCCTCCCAAGGTGTTGGGATTATAGGCATGAGCTACTATGCCTGTAGTAAGGAAAAGATACTAGAGCTCATTCCTTCATGTGAGGACAACAAGAAGGTGGCTGTTTGCAAGCCAGGAAGGGAACCCTCACCAGGGAGCACATCCATTGGCAACTTGATGTTGGAATTTATACCCTCTAAAATTGTATGAAATAAAGTTTGTTGTTTAAGCCACCCAGTCAGTGGTGTCTTGCTATACATCCTAAGCAGACTAAGACAACCCTTTAAGCTCACTTATCAAAATTTACCTATTCTGGATCCTATCCATTTAGGGCTCTGCTTTCTGCCATTTAGCAATAGCTGATGATATGAACAGCTTCCTGCATCCCTGTTCTGCTCCCTGACCTCTCCAACATCTGTGTGGTAGGTCAGAGTTTATAAAGAGAGTTCACATACATGATTTCACATGATGCTCAGAACCAACTCATCGAACAGACAGATAGTCATTATTCTCCCCCTTTTATAGACAAAAACCCTGATTCCTGGTAAGATCAAGTGACTTACCATGACAACACAGCAAGGGCTCATGTTCTCTGATTTCCTTGCCTAGGGCCCACTCCTCAGAACCACCTCGTGGATAACATAGTGTGACGTTCATTCAAGAGCAGGTTGAATTGTAATTGGAATCTGAGTGAGGAGGCAGGATGTCAACTTAAACAAATGACTCTCCTGTGGCAGCATTTTTGGCAGATGAGCTCAGAGATTTTGAGTTAGCAGATTTTGATTCAGCAGATATCTATCTTTCTTACAGCTAGGCCTGGGGGAGGATCATTCTGAAAATCCTCAGAGCTGGCACGCAAGTATACTTGTCCAATCCATCAGTTCTCCCACCTTGTTGATCTTCAAATCCCTTCTAAGAAGAAATGTCACCTGAATTTGCACCTGTCTAGGCATCCTTAGTTCCTATCCCCACATCTCCACACATACCTCAGAGCCCCATCCTGTGTGCTTGGACTATTGCTGTGGTTTCCTAATTGGATCCCTGCTATAACTGCACTGTCTGGGCCATCTCCCACATTGGGGCCCAACTGATACACCTGGTAACAAATCCAACACCACCTTCTTGCCTAAAAACCAGCTTGAGGATTTTTTTTTCTATTTAAGACACAAATTTGTTAGACATGCACACCTAAACATTAGATAACATGCAAAAGAATCACCACATGTGGTGTTCATTCTACTAAGGCTTTGGATCTTTTGTGTTTCACAAAATTTAAATCAGAATCCATTTAAATTCATTTTAAAAGTGTATATCAATTTCTGACTCCAAGGAAATAGTCCAAAAGAAGGGAAAATCAATAAAAATAAAGATTATCTTTGTGGAGTAATTCATAATAAAGAAAAGCCAGAAACAACTTAAGAGTGATAGTTAAGTAAATTATGTTGTGTCAAGTTGATGGACTATCATATAGTCACTAAAAATTATAATTATGCAGACAGTGTAGCCTCATGAAATGCTTATGATATGTTAAGCATGCTAAGCGGAATAGCAAATTGCACGGATACTTGATTACAACTCTAAAAATCATGTTTACATGTGGGCAAGGACTAGAAGCAAGAAGAACGAAAACAGATGATTAGTGCGGATGGTGGGATTGTGAGGGCTTCCTCTTCTTTTTGAATTTGTGTTATGTTTATCACGTTGTTTGTGCCATTTTGAAAAGATGCTGTTCAGCCCTTTCGGGGACCACTTTGGAGATTGTCAGTCCCAGGAAGGCACATAAACAGCAACAAGAACCACAAATCCTGATTACATCTCACCGTTGGGTCTCTCCTGGGTGCCCTGCTCTGCTAGTGGGAATTCTCTGATCCGGCCTGAGCATAACTGTTGGCACAATTGTTCCCAAATAGAACGTTGCTGCAGAAACTCAACCACGAGATGAATATTTATATATAAATATGATCATTTTCACAGCCATTTACCACTTTTTTTTCATTTAAAAACAACTCAAGCACAGGCTGAGAAAACATTCACTCATAGTATTGTAAAGGGAATTGCTTATTGAGGTAGAAGTTTGAGCTAGAAAATCTCAAAGACCTGAGGACTCCCACCAACTCATGATTTAGGTGACCTTTAAACACACATTGATGAGGCTGCCAGCTATTCACAGTCCTTTAACCACTCCAGGCAGATAGGACACATCATTGAAGGAAGCCCACACTGGATAGATGGGCAGGCTTTGGAGTCAGGTAGCCCTGGGGCCAAATCCCAGTTCTCTTGCTGACAAGCTTTGTGACTGGGAACAAGTTACTTTTTTTCTCCTTGAACTTAGGTAAGTCACTTGTAAAACTGGGACATCAAAACCTATGTGTGCACTCAGAAAGTGTGCATTGTAACTTTGATTTAAAATGTACAAAAGCAAATTCTGTTACCAAAACCTGTGTACCTTTATAATATTCTGAAATTTAAAAAAAGAAAAAAAATCTATCCCCGAAGGCTGTCGATAGCATGGAAATGAGCTGATATGCAGAGATGGCAAGTGAGAGTGGCCGGCTCCAGTAGGTGCTGAATTAAAGGGAGACTCAAGATAACCACTTGCTGAAGCAAGCTGATGGGTGCTAACATGTGGAAGCATAGGAAAAGTGAGTTTTAAATAGGAATTTAAAGGAGCATAGCGAGTGCACGAGAAACAGAAAACTGCTGATAGCATGTGCTGTGACATAAAGGAAAAGCTGAGAGTTACTGCCAATTTACAGATGGTGCAAATACTGGTGCTCTTGGGAGCAGCTGTAGCAAAAACAAACGTGAGCAATCAAGAGGCTCCTAACTTTTTATTTAATTGCAAAAAAATCAAATACATAATCTGAGAATCATCATAGGCACCTGCTCTACCTTCTCTTTCTAAGTTGAGATCTCATCTGCAGCAATGAGATCAGCCTTTCATGCTACATTTCAAAGAGGAGCTTTCCTGTTACGCTGGCTTCTCAGATTGGTGCCGGCCACATATATCATGTGAGCTACTTTCTGTTTTCGAGCTCCAGCAGTTCTCTTGGTACCATGATTTCCTTTGACATTGAGAATCGGTATTAATTCAAAGGATATCTAGATAGTTACATAAGAAATTAGATAAACGAAAACAGAAAAACTTATGACTTTTGTATCACAACATTAAGTGTCTTTTTTCCCCCTTGCCCCTGCCTTCACTTTGTTTAGGGAAAATAAAAATGTTGAAAGGAAAAAGTGGCACCTATTATTGTAAGGCATTTTGATTTCTCAAAAGCATACCCTTCTAATATTTCAGGAATGTGGAAAACGAACTAATGAGCATGTCGCATGAAAAGATTAAATACAGTATATGGTATTTTCAGAATCAACAGAAAACCCACTGGGCATTTATGGCATCTGAAGATTGCTTTTATGAAATCTACTGAGCCAAGTTTTGTGCTAAATCCAGATCTGGGAAAAGAGTTAGACAGAGGCACTATTCATAGCACTTGGGGATTTGTGTGGAAACAGCTCACAGATTTTCTGACAACCTTGTCTTTCGATTCAGACGAATGAAGCACTATTGTTTGGTCATGAGGAACTTTAATAAAATGCGTTGTCACCAAAGCTGTTTCTCATTGGGTGCAAGTATGTGGAAATGACAGTCTTTAAATTTTGCTTGAAAAATGAAATTGTACTGGACACCAAAATCAATGCCAAAATAAAGTTAACTTTAAATTAAAAAAATAAGAAAAGTGGCAGAATGCCAAGTTAGAACTAATCAACTTTGGGCTTTGTAAATAGATACATTCTTGTCTATCACATTGGACCCTGATTTGGATTACTCCAAAAGGTGTACAGGACAACTGGGTATTTCGTAGATAGCCATTTAGCTATAATAATGTTTGATACTACCTTACCCACATGTTTATAATTCAGTGTAGTGACCTGGTGGAGGGCTTAGTGATGGTATACTAATCCCAGGCATACTTAGGTTTTCTAAAAACCACAGCTTTTCTTGGGGAGATTTAAAATTTCAAATATTGTGCTATATACAAACATGCTTGTCTCAGTCTGTTTAGTGTTGCTGTAAAAGAATACCTGAGGCTGCATAATTTACAAAGAAAAGAGGTTTATTTGGCTCACAGTTCTGCAGGCTGTATAGGAAGCATGGTACCTGCTTCCTCTTATGGAGGAAGGTGACACAGAGCTTGCATGTGCAGAGATCACATGGCAAGAGACAGCAGGGAAGGGATGCCTGGCTCTTTTTTTTTTTTTTTTGTAGAGACAGAGTCTCACTCTATCGCCCTCTGTAGAGTGCTATGGAGTCACAGCTCACAGCAACCTCCACCTCTTAGGCTTGAGCGATTCTCTCGCCTCAGCCTCCCAGGTAGCTGGGATTACAGGCGCCCACCACAACGCCCAGCTAATTTTTGATGCAGTTCG
>CAUYRH010044258.1:0-59482 GCA_963574655.1 Perodicticus potto
TTTTGGTTATTTTCCACTTTCTCAGCAATTACCTCATTGCTTTTGGTTATTTTCCACGTTATCAGCAGTTTCCTTCATTGTTTCCATCATTTCCTTCATTGTTTTCATCATCTGTATTCTAAATTCCCCTTCTGTCATTTCTAATATTTCTTTATAGTTGGAATCCTCTGCAGTAGCTACCTCACAGTCCCTTGGGGGGGGCTCTGTATTCGTTTTTCTTTTTTTTGAGACAGAGCCTCAAGTTGTCACCCTGGATAGAGTGCTGTGGCATCACAGCTCACAGCAACCTCCAATTCCTGGGCTCAAGCAAGTCTCCTGTCTCTGCCTCCCAAGTAGTTGGGACTTCAGGCACCAGCCACAACACCCAGCCATTTTTTGGTTGCAGCCATCATTGTTGTTTGGCGGGCCCATGCTGGATTCGAACCCACCAGCTCAGGTGTACATGGCTGGCGCCTTAACCTGTTGAGCCACAGGCGCCAAGCCTCTGTATTGGTTTTTCATGTTGCCAGGATTTTTCTGCTGATTCTTCCTCATTAGCATATTCTTTTGTCTGTTTCCTTTCCCTAATTTTCCTTTTACCTCCTCTTGCTCTTTAATTTACTGTGCCACTGGGCTAAGGTTTTGATGAGTTCTTTTGGTACAGGGCCAGAAGGATGAGAAGATTGAAGAGCAAAAAAGGAAAAAAGATTTTTTAAAAAATGAAAAAAGAGAAAGGAGATGGGGTGAGTAAAAGGGAATATTGACAAAAAGAAGAGAGGCACAGAAAGAGGGAGATAGGAGTAATATAGGTATGCAGTAGGGTACTTTGATCCAACTTCTAAAAAAAAAACCCAATCTCTGAGGATGATGTGTTGGGTGGTTCCCTTGAGGTCAGCAGCTCTTTGCCAGCCTGTTCAGACACAGTACCCCATCTCCACGAGTAGAGAGAATAAAGACAAAAATACTATAAATAAACCAAACCAACCAAACAAAAAACCTTATGGGATAAAATTGGAGGAAAAAAGCAAATAATAGGGGCAGAATCACTAGCAAAAATGAAGTTCTAATTGTTAAAGAAGGCAACAATGGAAAATTGTATTTAAACTAGAAAAATGAAGAAAGAACAGAAAGAAAAAAGAAAAGAAAAATCTAGAAGGAAAATGTTGAAATAAAAAGAAAAGCAGTATATATCTTGCTGAATATTGTCTGGGCAGCAGGTGATCTTCTGGGGTATGAGATGTTAATTGCAATGCTGATACAGTTGTACAAGATGGAGACTGGAGGCCTCTGCTGATTTCTCAAACCCCATAGGGTTGAGAGCTTAAATCTCTCCTCAGACCACTTAAAAGTCACTTTAAACTATTAACCTTGGCTAAGCAGAAGCTTCTCCAGGAAAGCACTTGTCACTGGGATTTCTCCTGAATTGGCTGCCTACTTATTCAGTGTGCCAAAACCAGTCTCACTCTATACCCCTGATGGCCAAGACTGTAATCTGCCCAACACTGATATCTCTGTGTTTCAGTCTCTGCCTTTGGGCTGTTCAGACACTAGATTACTCGCCCAAGGTCTCCCACCCAATCCTCATGCTGTGACCCTTAGGGCGGAGCCTGCAGGGGCAGTTCTCCCACTATGGCTGCATGAGTGGCTTACAGCCGAACAATATTAGCTCTGTTCCATCTCAGTGGCTCAGTCCAGGGCCCTACACAACTCTTAAAGTCATCCGCACTCTTACCCAAGTTCTCCCAAGGTAGCTCAACCAAGAGCCCAAGTCCAAACAAACAAACCAGTCCACAGGTAAGGCCTATCCTACTTGTAATCTTGCTGTTGCTGTAGTTACAGCTGCAGGCAGCCTCCAACCAAACAAATGCATGCTACCACTTGCCAGTTCTCCACTGCTTTTGTCCTCCTAGTGGGGTCCAGAAGTCTTTTGCTATCTCCCTGTGTCTTCAAAGGGATATTTCTTGGCAGATCCCATCGGCCAGAGTTTTCTGGAGTCTTCCATGCCTGGAGTCTTCTCTCTCCAATCTCACTGTGCCTGGTTGCAAGGAAGCTGTTACTCAGCCTCCATCTTGCTCTTCCCCGAGCAATTTCTTGACTTTTTTGATTTAAGAAATATCACAAGGCTAGGCACAGTGGCTCAATACCTATAATCCTAGCACTCTGGGAAGCTGAGATAGGAGGATTTCCTGAACTCAGGAGTTCAAAACCAGCCTGAGTAAGAGCAAGACCCCATCTCTATTAAAAGTAGAACAATTAGCCAGGCATTGTGGCAGGTACCTATAGTCCCAGCTACTCACTCAGGAGACTGAGGAAAGAGGATCACTTGAGCTCAAGAGTTTGAGGTTGCTGTGAGCTATGATGTCACAGCATTCTACCATGGATGACAAAGTGAGACTTTATCTCAAAAGAAGAAGAAGAAGAAGAAGAAGAAGAAGAAGAAGAAGAAGAAGAAGAAGAAGAAGAAGAAGAAGAAGAAGAAAAGAAAGAAAGAAGGAAGGAAGGAAGGAAGGAAGGCAGGCAGGCAGGCAGGCATGAAGAGAGAAAGGGAGGGAAGAAAGGAGGAAAGGAAGAAAGAAATATCATAGTAACTTTTTTTTTTTTGTAAATAAGCAGTAATTTATTTTTCTCATGTGACAAGGTTAGGGATGTAAGCTATTGCGGTATTGTTTCAGCTGTTCAGATGTATTACCAAGACCCAGTTTCCTCCTATATTTCTGCTCCCATGATTTCAGCATGTTAGCTGTTTGTCTTCATGTTTGATCCTTCATACTCACTAGATGACAGCCACAACCCAGACATCATGGGTTTAAGTTTAAGAAGAGAAGGAGATAGGTAAGTTTTTCTCTTCTGCCCATGTCTTATCTCAGGAGAGCAAAGATGTTTCCAGACACCCTAAGCAGACCTACTCTTACATTTTATAGGGCGGAAGTACAAAAGTAGGTCACATGATCACCCCTGCTGCAAGCAATGCTGGTAAATTATCTAGTTTTCATTTCTGTATCTGGTTGCCCTCTTTTCCTGCTGTTACGTATTTTTCTTTTCTTCTCTTCTCTGTTATTTTCTCTTCTTCTTTCATGTGGAACAATATCTCCTTACTTATTCAAAGAAAAACTTGGCCTAATAGCTAGCTCTCAAATGTTACTCAACTGTTCTCTTTATTGGGAGATACTGGTATGTCCTGATCAACACCAAAAACTTTAGTTATAATATCTCTAGGTTCATGTATAAATTAGTAGCAATATCCTTACATAAGTAGCAACAAAAGAATGTCACAATTTTTTTAAAGCTTGTTGTAGGGTTACCTCTTCCCAGTCACTGAAGTGTGCAGGAGGTGGTGGGGCATGAAGCCCAAGGTCAGGAGATCTGGAGCCACACTTTGGAGATACTGCTCCCTACCCGCATGATCTTGGGCAAGGTTTCTCAGCTTCCTCATCTATAAATGGAGATCATAATAACCTACCTCATAGATTGTGAAGATTTAATGAAGCACATATACAAAGCACTTTAAACAGTGTCTGATTCACAATAAACATTCAACTAATATTGTGAATAATAATAACAGTTGTTATTGTTGTAGTAGTTTTGTTATTATTACTACAATTGGAACTTGGAGTACTTTCAATGTTAGTGGTACTAACTGAAAGGCCATTGTAGAAGACTGAGCACTCACAACCAGCTTGCGGTTCCTTCTCTCCCCTTGATGAGCTGGATGAATATGAGTAAGTTACTTTTCTTACTCAGACGGCAGATATCCACAAAGCTACTGGATTCTGCATGGATCTAAAATTCTGTGATTTTTCTATCACCAAAGTTCAGCCCCTGATGTTTCTTTTGAACCACTTATCCACCGTACGCCAACCGGCACATACTACTTAGAACATGTTGACTGCAGAACAAGGATAAGTCTACTGTAAATGAGGAATCTCAGAGCACAGAATCTACCCCAAGAATTAAACTCACCACTTGCCTCAGTTGCAGGGCTCAGCTTGTCTCTTTTTAGCATCAAAGTCTAGCTTCAATTTCCACTTCCAGCAAAATTACCCTCTGCAGTCTCTGACTCTTCCTAACAGCTACTGTATATGAGCACTTGTAATATACTAAAAACTTTGTATGCATTATTGATAATATTTTCAAAAAAATTATAAAATGACTGCTATTGTCTTCATTTTACTGATTGTTAAAGATCACAGAGCCAAAGTCATAGGGCTGGTTGTAAAAATGAGCCCAAATGCAGTCCCACAGCCTCTGGATGTCAGCCAGAACTGCTCTCCCTAAAGTCCCTGAGATAATGCTGGACACATGCCTCCTTCCCATCCTTACACTGTCATCTGCATTCAGCTCTCATCTATAGATTCAGCAACACCTTATTTCAGCCCTAAAACTAATGCTGTTTTTTGGACTTGGTGAATTCAACACGTCTTAAAGCACTTAATTGTCTGGCTTTGAATCAATTCAGTCTCTGGTCTCTTCCTAACTATGTATCCTAATTTTACCTACTCCTCACTTACCTTGTTACCAACACCTGTCTGGTACCCCAGCCTTGGGGACTGGGCCCCTATATCTACCATTCAAGAGCCCCAGTATAAAATTGCTCGGAAATTCCATGATTTACTCCCTCCACAAATGGCTGCTATCTTCCATATATCTGCCCTTGACTAACCTCAAGTTCTTCTGCTTCTTTCTCTATGCTTATTGAGCCTGGGTATGAGCCACCTCATGTTTCCTTTATCCTTCTCCAGACCCCCAAACTTATTCTGTTCACATATCCTTGTCTGCCGCTAACGATAGATAACCCATCTCTGATTATTGATTACACAATACAAATTAATGAAACAAATCTTTGCCATTAAAATGTTTTAAAATTTTAAACTTGAGTTACAATTTCCAATTAAAATGTGTTTATCCCTTCTTCTAGCCACAGAAGTGGTGTGGCTCTTTGGATCCTAACATCAGGATACACTCCCCATCTTAAAGGGTACCAGAAGATCCTCTCAGTGTATGTTCTGTGAAGGACAGAGCATCACATCAGAGAAGACCTAAGCCAATAAGTAGAAGGAAGAAATGATCAAAGCTAAGAAATTTACATGCTAAGTATTGACTGTGCATTTAGACAAGTCTGAATTTGAATCCTGCCCTCACCTTTAAAAACATGCCTCCCTCCCTGAATTCTGGGTATATATCCAAAAGAAGTGAAATGAGGATCTTGAAGAGATAATCTGTTCATTGCAGCATTATTCCCAATAGCCAAAATATGGAAACAACCTACATGTCCATTAATGGATGAATGGAAAAATAAAATGTGTTACATAAACACAGTAAAATATTATTCAGCTTTGTAAAAAAAAAAAAAAAAAGAGGAAATTCTACTATTTGTAGCAATATGGATGAACCAGGAGGATATTCTGCTAAGTGAAATAGACTAGACACAAGACAAAGGCTACATGATTCCATTTATCTGTGGTATCTAAAGTATCAAACTTATACAAACAAAGAGAAGAATAGTGGTAGCTGGGGGCTCAGGGAAGGGAGAAACAGGAGTTGTTCAATAGACATAATGTTTAAGTTGAGCAAGATGAAAAAGTTCCAGAGAACCTCTGTACAACCTAGTACCTATAGCTCACAGTACTGTACACTTAAGAAATGTGTTAAGAGGGTAGATCTCATGTTAAATGTTCTTGACACAAAAAATAAAAATAAAAAAATAAAGAAAACTTTTGGAAATGATGGATATGCTCATTACCATGAATGTGGTGATAGTTTCATGGATGTATACATATGTCCAAACTCATAAAATTATATACACTAAATATGTACAGGCTTTGTAATTTTAAAAATAATAATTTTCAAATTCTTTGACACTCCTCCCATCATATATTCTGGGTTCTGTGAAAACTGCTTACTTAATAGAATACAGCAGAAGTTTGGCTATGCTGTTTATAGGTCCAGGCCTTGAGAAACTATCTTCTACTTTCTGTCTCTTAAGATGTTTGATCTCAGATCCCACCCACCATGCTGTGAGGAAACCCAAGAGATGCCCACACAGAGAGAAACCAAGAACTGGTATCCACTCAGCTCTGTGAGCACACTATGCCGGAATTAGCTCATCTGATCCCAGTGGAGCTGCTCCCAAGGACACCTATGAAGCTGAGATGAGCTGGTCCACCAAGCCCTGCCTCCATATTGTGGATATCTGAGTGAAATAAATGATTTTTGTTGTTTCAAGCCACTAAGTTTGGGAGTGGTTTTTATGTAGCAATAGATAACCGGAACACTAGTGGCCAAGTTCCAACTCTTTGAGTTTTGTTTCCTCACGTATAAAATGAGGGTAATAGTAATACTTCATTCACAGGGTTTACCACTAAGATGAAGTCAGTCACACAGTGGCCATGAACTTAACTCACAGAGTTTATTCTGAGGTTATATAAGACGGTGGACTTGAAGTACCTAGCCTACATCTCACACTCAGAGTGTCTCGGATCACACCCCCTAGAAGCCAACCCTGAGACAAAGATTTGTGTGCACCTGATTCATTAAGAACATGCTCCCATGAAGGGAATGGGGAAAACAGGAGTGGAAGAGGAAGAAGTCAAGCAAAAGTGCAATTTTGGGTCAAGCTCATAGAAAGCGGCCTCACCTTAATCCTGAAGAGGAATTCTGGGATGCAAACTATGCCTTCATCAAAGGAACTGGGTTTCATGCTCCTGAGCCCATCAATCATTGGTAAAGGGACATCCGAAGGAACATAAATGCCCAGGCACCTCTTCCCCGCTGTGTGAAGAAGCAGGCTCTGGTAGCCTGAAGAAGTCAGCTTGGGAATAGTTTCCAAAAAAGAGCTTTAGGTGCTGCCTGCTGGAAGTGAAAGCACACTGAGTCCTGTTGCTGCATCCTTTACATCCCTGCACATGTACACACACGCACGCATGCACACACACACACACACGCACGTACACCACCTCCACCACCACCATTATGAGGTTACTCCAGGCAATCTGGGTGGAATATTGGTATTGTCTACTACACACAGGCCCTCACAAAGTGCTAGTTCTCATGAGAATGTACCTTACCCCTGCTCCTTATGAGGAAAGTCAAATTGAGTGAATTAGTAGACATTCTCCATGAAAAGACTTATACCAGTAAAACAGAGAGCAGTAAATAAAACCAACAGATTAGTGCACTATTACTAAATCCCATCATTTAGGTTTCCACCTGGCAGTTTTAATAAATGAGATCTATTTCTTCTTGGTGGCTGTACTAGCATAAGTACCATCTAAATCAGGCCTTCAGAGAATCAAGTGACCTGATGAAAATCTATCTCTTAGCTCAATAGCAGTAATGCATGGACGATTTGGAGGGATTTGTGCCAGAAATCAGAGAATGCAATGTTTGTCTTGAATTAACTTATTTTTATAATCAATGTACTGAGTGATATGTTCCTGCCAAAGTAGATTTGTGACCTGCCTGAAGTACCAATTATGTTCCAATTTATACAGTAAATCTATTTGATAATATGAGGTGTTGTAGCAATTTTAACACATCAGTAAAGATGGAAATCAATTTATTTTCCTTAGCATTTGGCAATAAACTCTGTAAATAAAGAAATACAGAATTTCCAGGGCCAAGTCAGCCTTTCCTAATCCACAGTCGCTAGCTGAGGGAAGTGTCTGTCCCCTTACAGATCCCAATTTGACACAAGCTCAGGTCAGCTCCCCCTGATCCATTAACCCTCTTGAACTGCTGGGAAGAGTGGAGTTTTCTTCAGGGCAGTCCTGTTGCTAGGTGGATGGGCTGTAACTGAGTTTTAAAAGTGTGTCAGGCATTGACACACACATTATTTCACCCAGCAAAGTAGATTGGGTGGATATCGGCAGCCCTACTTCACAAATAAGGTCATTGAGACTCATATATGTCAAGTGACTTGCCAGGAATACAGTTGAGTCTCAAACTCTAGCTCTTCTGACCATAAATCCCGATTTCTGTCTATGAAACCATGAAGTAATTTAGTGATTTAATCTCTCTGTAAATCTCCCCCTGTCTTCCGAGAAGGATGAGAACATAAGATCACAGGAGTTAAGAGAAGTACGAGGTTATCAAGCAGAGGAGAGGGAAAAGAAAAAGAATTCTCAGGCAGAGGGGACAACATGCACAAAAGCAGGGAGGCTTAAAAGTGCATGGTGAGATTTCTGATTTCTGCTGGAGATGGAGAAAGCTGGAAAGAACATCCTTTCCACACTTACAAAAAAAGAAAAAAAGTCAAACTGCAAAATGGTCAAAACTTTTCTTCAAACCATCAGAAGATTGAGGTCACAGAAAACTTTCTAAGGAAAGACAAGTACCTCCAGGGGAGATGAGCCCTGGACCATTGCTTATCTGGGACAGATGCCATCAAACAATTCAGCCAAAATCATTAACAAGCAGGTGAAGGCCAAGTGTGGGCTAGTGAGAGTATATGGAACCCCTTGGGGAAAGCAGACACATGGGAAGTCCACCACTGCTTGCACATTATTCTTGAAGGGCACCCTTAAGACACATAGCTGAGGGGGGAAAAAAAGAGTCCTTTATTCTTGGGGGTTGGGCAAGAACTATCCTAGAAGAGAGGACAGCAGCCCTGGATGTAGGACACCTAAGATGGTCTAATTAGAATGACCAAGAATGTCTCTGCGCTACCCCACTCCTTCCCACAATCAGGACAACAAACAGCAAGTAACAAATACCAGAATATTGCTGAGCAAGTTACAGAGCATGGAGAGACTCTCTCTGAGACACAGCTCAGAAGACCAAAATACAAAGGTAGAGAGACATTAAGAAAAGCCCTCTGGTAAACCAGCCCCCACCCTACACCCAAGGCCACACTAGAGGAAGTTTAAGCCCTGAGCACACTGAATCTAGCCCTAACAACAAACTCCAAGCTCTGTTCGCTAAACTCCTAGCAAAAGGAAAGGTATGCCCATTTCTGGGCCATAAAAACTACATTTTCTACTGTCCTATATAAGATGTCTAGCTTTTATAAAATAAAATAATCATGAAGCCTGTGAAAAAAGAAAATATTGTCAAGAAACAAAGCCCCCAAACCTAGGTATATCATATTAAAACTACTGAAAATGAACTGGGTGTGTTGGCATGTACCTGTAGCCCTAGGTATTTGGGAGGCTGAGGCAGGAAGATCACTTGTGCCCGGGAGTTTATAGCTGCAATGAGCTGTGATCATGCCACTGCACTCTAGCCCAGGCAACAGAGCAAGACCCTGACAGAAAGGGAGGACGGGGAGGGGAGGAGAGGGGGAAGGGAGGGATAGGGAGGGGAGGAGAGGAGGAAGGGAGGGGAGGAGAGGAGGAAGGGAGGGACGGAGAGGAGGGAAGGAAAGGGAGAAAGTGAGGAAGGAAAGAATGGATGGAGGGGGAGAGGGAGGAAAGGAGGCAGGGAGGAAGGAAGGAAAGAAGGAAGGAAGGAAAGAACTGTTAAAAACACAAGTAAAAGAGTCTTTAAGAAAGACTGGGGGAAAAGACACATTACATATAAGGAAAGGGTAAGGGAAGGAGGGAGTGGGTAGAGGGGAGGTGGAAGAGGAATGGGGGGTAATGGTGTTTGTCACACCTCTTGTGAGTGGGACACAATTATAACAGGGACTTTACTCAACAAATGTAATCAGTGTAACCTAATTCTTTGTACCTTCAATAAATTCCAAACAATAAAAAATAAAATGACCTGTAGTTCCCAGCTACTCGGGAGGCTAAGGCAAGGGAATTGCCTAAACCCAAGACCTGGAGGTTGCTGTGAGCTGTGACTCCATGGCACTCTACCGAGGGTGATAGAGTGAGACTCTGTCTCTACAAAAAAAAAAAAACAACACAACAACATTATTTTAAAAAAAAAATTTTTTTTAATAAATAAATAAAATAAAATAAATGAATAAATAGACCATTCAGGGCAAAAAAAAAAAAAAAAAAAAAACAGAATTACAAGAGACTTCTTAACAGAAATCAAACAAACCAGAAGTTAATGAAGTAACATATTTAAAGGGCTAAAAGAAACAAATTATTAACTAGAATTCTGTAATCAGGAAGAATATCGTTAAAAAATGAACGATCCTTTCTCAGAGAAACCAAAACTAAAGAAAATGCCTTTTAGCAGGCCTGCACACAAGAAATATTAAACAAAACTTTTCAGGCGTAAGTAATATGATTCTAGATAGAAACTTGGATCCAGACAAGGAATGACAAGCACTTGAAATGGAATAAATAAATGAAAGTAAAATTCTTTTTTTATTAATTTTTCTTTTTTATTATTTTAATGGCTCTAAAAATAACTGTCTAAAGCAAAAATATTAGTAATATATTGTATATTTATGTCATGAGTAAAATACATAACACAGCACAAAGGAAGAAGGGAAAGAGCTAGGAATATACTGCTGGAAGGTTCTGACACTATATACAAAGAGGTATATTATTTTAAGGTGGCTGCTAAAGAGGTACAAATGCATTAATTTGTATATTGTAAATCTATTGGCAACCAATAAAAGTTTAGAACAGAAAAGGTATAAAAAGTAAACTAATGGTGGCTATAAAATGGATCATAAGAAGTATTTAATTATTCCACTAAGGCAGAAAAAGAAGAAAAGAAAGACTAGATAACAAAAATAGAAAACAGCTATCTATATGATAGTTTCTAAAGCAATTATATTATTAATAAAAGCCCCACTGATTATAAATGCTCTAAACTCATCAATTAAAATACAGAGATTATCCAATTATGTAAAGGAGATCAACTATAAGCAAAAACCTTGTCAAACTGAAAAGAGAAACAGACAAATCTGCAATGAAAATCAGAGATGTCAGCACTCTTCTGTCAGTAAATAAGAAAGAAAATTAGTGTGGAACAACACTATCACCCAACTCAAACAAATGGAAATTTGCAGGATATGCCACTCAACAAAAGCAGAAAACACATTCTTTTCAAAAGAATAAGAAACATTCCCCAAAACAGACTCTGTTCTGGGCCACAGAGTGACCCTTAACAAATTTAAAAGAATAGAAGTCTCTAACCATCATGTCATTTATTCAAGAGGGATCCCAGACAGAGCTTACTAGGATTCCAACCTGCAAAGGGAGCCCAGTGGGTTTCCATGACTATGTTGGTTTCAAAGCATGTGTTGCACATGCAGATAAAGGCAGGCAAAAAGCTTTACGATTCACTCTAAAGTTAATGCCCAATGTAGGAAATATATTTTTAGTTGTCACATCTCATCTCAGCTAAAAGGAAATGCCTGTACTTTATCTTGACCTGAGATATAGAGACAGAGAAAGGCAATGTAAGATAGATTGGTGTCTTGGGATCTAAACTCAGGGCCTTCTGCTCATCAGGCTCTGCTCTTTCCTGTTCTCTATCATATCACAGCACAAGCAAGAGTGTGATGGTTCAGCCCTCAGGCCTTAAGGACCTAGAGAGCTGGGTTCAATCCTTGCTCCATTGTTCGCTAGCAATGTGATCATGGACATATATTTACTCCATTTACTACAACTGCATTTGCTCCATCTGTCCCATAGGGATAACAACTATATCTATTTCGAATGGCTTTATGAGAATTAAGGGAGATGATGTCTGATAGTACTTAGCACAGGATGTATAGACCAGAGTAAATGCTCAGTAAAGAAAGTTATCACCATTATTATCCACTATTACTATTATCTCCAGGAAAGAAATGCTCCAGAGGATCTCTCCATGAGACTAAAACGTTTTAAAGATTATTTCTATAAAATTGGAACTGAACAAGAAGCATAAAATTTATAGGTAAGAAAAAATTAAATCTGCTGTGGTTTCCCATCTCCTCCATGGGAAGGTTAGCAGAATAATATAAAGTCAAAATATAGGGCTTCCCTTATTCAGATTTTCTCACTAAGAAGCTGTCCCATCCCAGACCCACTAAATTGTTTTCCCTACCTGATTGTTGGTGCTTGGAACTCCTTTAACTGAAACCAACAGTCATTCAGAAACAGCAATATGGCTTAAAATACATACATTGCTGGGATGGGTAATGCACACGTATAGTTATTCAGTTTCTATTAAGGTACAGAGGCAGCTTTATATAAGGGAGAGAAAGAAGGGCTTGGTTATGTGAAGAGCAGAGGATTAGGAGGTTCTCACTGGAAGGGAAAGCATTCTCCTGAACCCAAAGAGAAGAGAAAATGAGTAAAACTAGAAAGAACATGAAGGGCACACAGACCAGAGATCTCCAAACACCAGCTGGCAAACCATGTAAAGAGTTGGTTAAAAATCTAGATTCCTAGGCATCACCCAAGACGAACTCGGTCTGAACCGGTTGGCGTAGGATGATGAGATTATAACAAGTGGGAGGGACAGGATGTGTGAATCATGCACCAGTACCAACTTTTGGCTTTACCAAGGAGGAAACTGAGCCCAGGATGACGAAGGAGTTTTGTCCAGAGTTGTTTCACAGCTGTCTTCAACCGGCCTGGCTCAGCCGTGGGTGGGAATATGACAGACAGCGCTCCTTGCTTTCCAACCTGCCCTCATGCTCCATTGTCTTAGTCTCTTTTTTGCTGCTATAATAGAACACAACAGACTGGGTAATTTATAAAGAAAAGGACTTTATTTCTCTCAGTTCTGGAGCCTGGAAAGTCCAATATCAAGTTGTCAGCGCCTGGCATGAGCCTTCATACCTTTCATGGAGCAAGGCAGAAAGCCATGTGACCTCAGGAGACAGACAAAGGGGGCTGCACTCCACACTATGGCATTGATCACCTCTCAGAGGTCATCTCGTAATACTGTCACCATGGTAATTAAATTTCAACATGAGTTTTGGAGGGCGTTTTGAAACCACACCATCCATCCAAGCATTTAACAAGTATGACAGTGTAGCTTTCTGTGATTCTAGTCTCTCTGTGCCACCCATAGTCACACTTCTGACAGGATGGCTGAGCTAAGCCAAAACTCTTTTGTAAGTTCAACTTCTTGATATTGTACCCTCAACTTTTCTTCAAACAGTAAAATTATCACAGGTGGAAATGTCACATTCAGTCAATAGCTGACGATCATGATTGGAACAGCACACACTAACAAGACAAAGTAGCAAGGGGCCAAAACTGAATCTAAAGGGAACAAAGTGACCTCGATCCAACAAGAAAATGCAGCCCAATCAACCGAGAAAATCAATGGGGTGAAAATGGGCTGCTCAGAAAAATCAGTAAGGTGCAAATCAGCTGTATTCAAGCCCAGTAGCCTTGCTCTTCTCTCTGACCCCAAAGTTGAATCTCATCATTTCTGCTTCCCAAAGACAGCTCCTCACACCCACCATAGGTTTTTCCCCCAGCATCTGCCTATGAGCCCAAATGCTTATGCAGACCCCAAAATGCCCCATAGAAGTGCCCAAACTTTTGGCTTCTCTACACCACATTAGAAAAAGAATTATCTTGGGCCACTCATGAAATACATAAACACGGAAAAAAGCTGATAAGCAAAATACCAGACAAGATCTGTGCATAGTTTTCGTGAAATCTGACACAACAGATAAGCAAAAAAGTCCTCACATAATCTGCATTCAGCCTGTGAGCCACAGGTTGGACACCCCTGAGCCTAAATCTTGTCACCACCTAAGAAAGTCCTTTTCTCCCCTGTCACCACCTTTGCCCAGGACCTGATCATTCACATTTATGTGACTTCCAGAAACTGCACCCCCTGCCTCCATCTGTCCCTCGTATACCTGGATGTAAAGTTCAGACAACCTGCCTCCCTTCACCCCCTTACATGAATCCTCTCTCAACCAGGCAGGTCTCCTCGTTACCCCTCCCTGAAAAATCAAAGCTTTTTTTCAGGTTTTTCCTTAGAACACCTGCTGTCCCCCAGTCCCTTTGGGTTGAACTGAAATACCCTCTTCTCCAGTAGGGCTTCCTGAGATACCAGCAGCCTCCAAAGATCTCCTCCCAGCACTGATGGAATCTGGGACCCTCACTCCTACACGAAGCACCTGCCCACTTTCACCAGTCACAATGCGGGGGGCGGTTAGGGCGGTGAAGGGTATTATTATTATTGGGACAGCTGGCCTGGCCATGATTCCTCCAGAAACTTAATAATGTTCAAAAGTCCTGGAGGAAGGCAGCATATAGTGGAAAGTGTACTGGAGTGAGAATTCTTAGCAGGTGATTAAACATCTCAGGGCTTTATCTCTGAAACAACATGGTATTATGGGAGATCCCTAAGGTTCCTCTTCATTCTAACCTTCTGGATCTCTAAGGCAAAGATTGTGTTTTTTTAATACTACGTATTTCCCATAACACTTAGCTACTTGCCCTTACTTTTCTTTAACCTCTTAAGATTAGCTTTCCTCGTTTATGGAAGAGGACTGATAATAGTACCTTCCTCATAGAGGTTTTGAGAGGCTTTAAAAAAAAAATACTGCCTGGAAAAATACTTAGAGCAGTCCTGGCACCAAGTAAAGGCTTAATAAATCAGGCTTTATTATGGTTTAAAGACTAGAAGGAGCTTATTAAATATCTGTCGAATAAATGAATAGAAAGAATATTTTAAAAACAACTACTGATAAAGGCAAAAAGGGAAATACAAGTAACATTTAATTGCTATTCAAATAACAAGGCGCATTATATTTCTTATTTTCCTTTCCTTTACCTAAGCTAGAAATCCTCACTTATAACAGCCCTTCTGCATTCGTGTGGAAAAAAGGAGCTCAGAGCTGCTTCTGCAGCCAGCCCTGCTGGCCAGTGAGTCCCAGGAAAAGATGTCCTTACATATCCAAAATAGTACTCCTGGAAGTCAAAGCCACTACTCCTTCTGAATACAGAAACCAAATGTCCCATTTAAAGAAGCTACACTTGCTTTAACCCAAGACATGAAGATGGCATTTCTTGAGAATAAAACGAGGTGAAGACTGCAGTTCAGAGTGCCCCTGATGTCCGACTGACAAGGTGTCAAAATGTCAGTGAGCTCATTGAAGGAATCCTTTTCCTTCTCAAAGAAGACCCAGTTGTATTTCTCTGAGTCAGAAGATAGAGAAATCTCGCCTATTTGGTACTTATTTACTCAGACAGCCAAGTCCAAATCAGGGGATGCACGCCCGAGGCCAGACTCAGGGATGAGGGCGCACCCTTCACTAATGAGAGGCAAGAAGAGCCCAGGCTCAACCGATGGGAGAGTTTCTGGAGGAATGGCCAGAACAGTTGTCCCAATAACTAAAGGACAAGACAGTCTTATCTTTAAAAAGGACTCAAAGGGCTGGGTGTCGTGGCTCACACCTGTAATCAATCCTAGCTCTCTGGGAGGCCAAAGCAGAGGATCCCTTGAGCTCAGGAGTTCAAGGCCAGCCTAAGCAAAGCAAGACCCCTCTTTACTAAAAATAGAGAAATTATTTAGGCATGGTGGCAGGTGCCTGTAGCCCCAGCTACTCAGGAGGCTGAGGCAGGAGGCTTGCTTGAGCCCAGGAGTTTGAGGTTACTGTGAGCTAGGCTGAGGCCATGGCACTCTATTCTGTCTCAAAAAAAAAAAAAAAGAAAGAAAAAAGACTCAAGGAAATAGTTTTAAGCTATATAAAACAGAACAGACTAGGAATCTAGAAAATACAGCATTCCAGAATTCAAACAACCCTGACTAGATATAGGGAGAGTGCTTCATATAATAAAAGAAATTTTTTACCATTGCTTATGATTCAAGACTTTTTAAGTATTGCTTCAAATTCTACCCAAATATAAAAAAAAATAAAAACAGCATGCTTCCTCCCTCTCCTTTGATGAAATTCAGCTGGGGCTGGGAAAGAGATATCAGTGAAAGAAATACAGTGTGTTTTAAAAGAAATAAACACTTTCAAAACTGCATTGCTCAGTAACCAGGTATTTCTCTAATCTTACAAATGCTCTGTAGGCACCCCTCATTTCACAGGACGCATATCACTCCATTCCATACACTTTGCAGACTAATAGTTAAGGTTAAAGCCGTGATGCCCTCCTTTATTTACTTAGGGGTGGGCGGTAAAACAAAAACATCTTGAAGTCTTCCTGCTAGAAGACAGTGTAACATCTGGAGATAAGGTTAACCGCCATTCAGTTGTTTTTGAATTATCTTGTGTTTTTGTAGGGTATGTGTACAATAGCAAACATACACATATGAAGCACATATGGGAACTTGATCAAAAGTATTTGGTGACAAGACAAAAAATACTGTAAGTGTAAACAGTCTACCATGGCAAAGTCTATAGTAAGACAAGAGAAAAAGAGAATAAAATGTTATAGAGAAAGACACATGGCAGAAAAAAGAAAATATTGTAGAAAAATTACATTCTTCCTAGGGCCAGAAGAATTGAGATATGTCATTGCTCTCCCTTGTACCAATGGAAAGACCTGCAGAAGTCCTTAGTAGTCTCAAAGCCTCAGCTTCATCACCTATAAATTAAAAAAATAGTAAACTGTCCCCTGTGAAGTCAAGATATCTGGTTTTTTAATTCATGTTTCCAGGGAGCAAAGTATAAAGACTGATCAGCAACAGACCTAGAATCCAGATATTTAACAGAACTCTTAACTGTTTTGAAGCTCTGTTGTTTAAATTAGCATGTTCTAGTCCCAGGATGGCCTGTATGTCCTGGGCCTGAAGTAAAAAGTCAACCCCTAAGCTCATGAATTGGGAAGGTCCCCAGGGGCAGTGAGTATCCAGCACAAAACTCCTGCCTTGGGAACTGAGACTGAACAAATGGGCACTAACATCTTTTCACCTGCTCTGGCTAGTCAGCTACAGGAGCAAGAATTCATTTTGTTTTCATACAGGAAGCCTCCTAGTGGGGTTTCGTGTCCTGAATAATTACTGCATCTCAGAAGAAGAAAGATTGATTAGATAGGTTAGTCCTGCTTCTGTAACAGAGATGCCACAACTCTATTCCATTCTTCCAGACTCTGAGTGCATGAGTGTACCCCTGCGTGTGAGTGTGAGTGTGTGAGTGTGCACCCCTGCACACATGCATGCACTGTAAGCATGTCAACCACAGCAGAAATGCCCTGGGTCTGGAGGCCCATGACTCTGAAGAAGAGAAAGCCAGAGCAACAAGCTCAAACTAGTCCCTAGTTTGTGCCTATGGGAATTCCCTGAATGGTCTGACTCAGCCTCGGAAGTGTTTTCAGCAAGCACAGTGCCCCTCCCCTCAGTGTCCAGTTCCCATGTTATGCCAAGGCTGCCAGCCAAGGGACCAATTAGTGTCAATTGTGATGTCAACACTTGCCTGTTGAGCCCTGCATCCAGCCACATCTTCCTAATGAAGCTCTGAACTATTTAATTAGAAGTTGGTCTGACAATTCTGTCTTTGTCACATCAACAATTGATTGGAACACAAGGGAGGAAATTTCCATTGAACCTGTGCCATGACATTTGCTCTATAAATTAAGATGAGTGGGATGCATTCACCTTGCAAATGCACGGAAATAAGAGGTAACACAGTTTCTCATCTTATCTGGTGGGAAGATATAAATTCACAGGCAGGCATTAAATAAAGGACTTTTTTCTCCCCAATGAAGCAGCTCTTTGCTTAGCATCTCATCTTTCTGAGGCATCCTTGTGCTCTCTTATGACCTTTAGCATTGAATTCTGGCTGAGTTTGAATTCTAGTTCTCGCCTTTATTAACTGCCTGACTTTGGGTTGGAGTATGTATGTATTTAAATAGACTGTGTCTCCCTCTGTTGCCACGGCTGGAGTACAATGGCATAATCACAGTTTACTGCAACCTTGAACTCCTGGACTCAAGCAATCCTCTTACCTTAGCCTTCCAAAGCACTGGAATTATAGGTGTGAACCTCAGTGTCTGGCCTGGGCTAGATTCCGAACTTCTGTGAGCCTCAGTTTTTTCACCTATTAAATGGACATACTTGTAAGGCAATTGTAAAACTTACTTCATCTCCCTGTCCCAATTACCCACAGAAAATTTCAAACTTATGACCCGCCCCTCATGGCTCTTCCCACCAGAGCAGTAACTCCTTATTGGCTAATCTACCATCCCATCACCTTCCCTAACTGAACCCATATAAGGGTGCACTTTTCTTTTGGCTCTTTCTCTCCTCTCTCACCCTCTCTCGCCGCCCCCCTTTCTCCCTCTCTCTTTCTTTTTTCTCTCCTTCTTGGTGCTGCTCTGCAGCATCCCCTGCTAATAAAGACCTTTTGTACAAGCCTTGGTGATCTGTGAGATCTCTGCCAGTTGAGTGCCACCCTTTCAATAGTAATACCTACCTTTGAATTTGTTATAATAATTAAAACTAACAAAATGAATACAAAGCACTAAGTATGAGAACTAATTACTCAATAAAGTATTCTGCATCTTACAAGGGTACATGTGAAATTTGCTAAATGTAGAAAATAAATGTATTAACACAATAACTAAGAAAATGCCGTGAAGACTATGTTAACCAGTTTGATGAAAATATTTCAAATTAGCTCCAACAGCCAAAAAGGCCGGACAACTGCCGAGGAGACACCTGTGCCTTGGTGTCTCCTTCACTTTACACTTAGGACTAAATGTGGAACCCCCATTTCCTATGCCTAGGTCAATTTCATGTGAATTTCCTAGGCCTCAATTCCATGAGTGTCCATTCATTGATACATTCATTCACTTTGCCCCGGGGGAAGGGACTGTGTTCGTTCATTGTTACATTCATTCACCTTGCCCCTGGCGGAAGGGACTGTGTTCATTCGTTTCCTGGCTAAGGAATCCATACACCTATATATACCCCGAGACTAAAAGCCTAAAGGGGGAGATGGGGAAAGACCAGGAGAGAAACAGAGAGAGCTTTTCTCTCCCCACTTAAGTTCTCTCTTTCTACCAGGAGCTTTAGTGTTTTCTGTATTCTTTTCTGTAAATAAATTCTGTCTTACCACTGGGGGGGGGGGAAGAGTGAGACCCTGTCTCTATTAAAAATAGAAAAACTAGGCTTGGCGCCTGTGGCTCAAGCGGCTAAGGCGTCAGCTGCATAAACTTGAGCTGCAGGTTGGAATTCAGCCCAGGCCCACCAAACAACAATGATGGCTGCAACCAAAAAATAGCTGGGAGTTGTGGTAGGTACCTGTAGTCCCAGCTACTTGGAAGGCGAGGCAGGAGAATTGCTTGAGGCCAGGAGTTGGAGGTTGCTGTGAGCTGTGATGCCACGGCACTCTACCCAGGGTGACAGCTTGAGGCTCTGTCTCAAAAAAAAAAAAAAGAAAGAAAGAAAGAAAAACTAGCTGTAAATGGTAGTGGGCACCTGTAGTCCCAACTACTCAGGAGGCTGAGGCAGGAGAATCACTGAAGCTCAAGAGTTTGAGGTTGCTGTGAGCTAGGATGATGTCACAGCACTCACTCAGGGTGACAGAGTGAGACTCTGCCTTAAAAAAGAAAAAATGAGGGCGGCGCCTGTGGCTCAAGGAGTAGGGTGCTGGCCCCATGTACCGGAGGTGGCAGGTTCAAACCCTGTTCCAGCCGAAAAAAAAGAAGAAATTCCTCTTACTTACTTGCAGATACATGTTGTAAAATGGATGAACTATGAAAACATCGTGCTGAGTGAAGGAAGTCAGTTACGAAGAGCTCCATCGTGTATGATTCCATTTGCAGGCCCGCCCAGAACAGGCTCATCTATAGAGATAGAAATAGGTTAGTGGTTACCTGGGGCTAAGAGTGATGGGAGATTGGGTAACACCTAAGGGGTGCGGGTTTCTTTTTAGGGGTGATAAAAATGTCCTAAAATTGATGTCATGACAGTCGCACAACTTTGTGACTACACTAAAAATGCTTGGCTTGGACACTTTAAATGGGGGAAGTGTAAGGTATGTAAATCTTAATAAAGCTGTTACCAAACAAATTATATAGTTGGGATGCAAGTCCTGGATTGGGCCGTTTAGCTCAGAAGCCTAGAGGGACTCTTTATTCAATGGCTCAAGAACTTTCAGGTGGTGACAAGTTCTGAGACTCCGTGACTCTGTGTGCTCTCTCCTGCCTGGGGAGTGAGGAGCTTCTGAAGAACTGGAGTGACCCACCTAATGTTCTGAACCTCAGAAGGCACCTCTGCCGTGGTGCTTGCATGCCCTTGTTCACAAGTCACAGGCCCAGAAAGGGAGACTGACTTGTCACACAGCTAGCTCCCAGGGTACTCGTCTGTTCTGTCAACCTGTTTGGGACCGGCTCAAGTGGAGGCCAGCTTTGCAAATTGCCTTTCACGTATATAAATCCTGGCATTTGTGTGCTGTGAGGGACTTAGTGAGCACTTGGCCTATTGCTTGTTTTGCAGATGAAGAAATGGAGATGCAGAGACATCAGGGGATGTGACAAGTCCATGCCAGTGACAGAGCTGGGCTCTCCTGCTTAAATATTTAAGTGGGGAGGGGGAGGGTCTGGTCCTCATCTTTTCCTCCTTGTGAAATGAGAACCACGCTGTGGATATGAAGGCCTGGGAGGAACGAGGCTGGGTAAAGTAGAGTTTTGGCCAAGGCACTCCTTAATTAAAACAGAGAGATAAGATGGTTGGGTGCGAAGGCTCCCCCTGTAATCCCAGCACTCTGGGAGGCCGAGGTGGGTGGATTACTTGAGCTCAGGAGTTTAAGACCAGCCTGAGCAAGCGCGAGACCCTGTCTCTACTGAAAATAGAAAAACACTAGGCAGGCATGTGTCAGGCAACTGTAGCCCCAGCTACTCAGAAGGCTAAGGCAAGAGGATTGCCTGAGCCCAAGAATTTGACATTTCTGTGAGCTGTGACACCATGGCACTCTACCTAGGGCAGCAGAGTGAGACTCTGTCTCACAAACAAAACAAAACGGCAGGCTCGGTGTCTGCCTTTCATCTTCTCCTGTACAGGTTTCTCCAGGCCCCTGACCCAATTTTATACCACGGCCCGAAATATATCTTGTCTTGCCAAGACACAGAAAGAGTCACATTAAAGAAGCAGTGGTCTGCTGCCCATGCTGAAGAGGGGAGAAGGCAGAAATCTGGGACCCCCAGAGGGGTAGGGGGTTGATAAAGGGGACATGTGGGTGGCAAGTGGGGATGTGACTGAGGGTCCTGCCCCAGAGTGTGCAGCCTTTTTTCAGATACAAAGGACAGTGGGAGGCTGGACTGGAAGTGGAGGTAAGGAAGAGTCAGTTGTAGAAATGGAGAGAGGGACGGGAGAGGCACGGGGCTCCGAACGCAGGCTGATGGAGGTCACCCTGGTCTCTCCGATGGGCTGGTGGTGCCGCAGAGCTGGGGACGGTTGGCTGCTGAAGAAGAGCTGCAGGGGACTTCTGCAGGAATTACCAGAAAGAGACTGTTCTGGGCCGATACAGCCTTACCCTAGCACATGGCTTGGGGACAGCATATGGGCTGGATTTTGGTCCTCCGAGTGGACCCTGTTGTGCAGTGCACTGCCCGTCCCACCACAGAGGTGAGGACTTGGCCGAGAGGCTTTGGTTCAGGCAGGTGCTTTTCTGATCGTTTAACTCTAGGCTTCCCACTGCTCCCCCAGGCAAGGCAGCCCCAATTCGCCCTGATCCTGTTGGTGTGCCAAGAATCATAGCTGGGGGTGCAAAACGCTGCCCCACTTTTATTTTTTAATTAAGATAAACTTCACTTAATGTGACATTAACTATTTTAAAGTGTGGCATTCATTTCATTCACAGTGTTGTCTAACTACCACCTCTATCTAGTTTTTACATTGTTTGTTACCTCAGAGGACACCTGTACCATTAGGGGCCCTCCCCCCTTCCCTCAGCTCTAGCTCCTGGAAACAACTGATTGGTTTGGTTTTTCTATGGATTTGCCCATTCTGCACATGTTATAGAAATGGAATCAAGTCAGATGTGTCCTTCTGCATCTTCTTACTCTTAATGTAATGTGCTCAAGTCACCCACATTGCAGCATGCAGCCATGTTTCACTCCTTTCTACAGCCGAATAACATTCCAGTGCCCGTGCAGACCACATCTTGCTTACCCATTCATCTGTTGGTGAGCACTTGGGCTGTTCTGTGTTCTGGCTCTTGTGAGCGGTGCGGCTGTAAACACTCACTTAGGAGTGTCTGGACATCTCTTTTCAGCTCTTTTGGGCGTAGAACCGGGAGTGGAATTGCTGAGTCACATAGTAATTCAGCATTTAACTTTTTGAGGAACCACCATGCCGTTTTCCCCAGCAGCTGCCCATTCCCCCTCTCTGTCAACAATGTATGAAGGTTTCAGCTTTTCCACATCCTTGCCAACATTTGTTATTTTTTGTTTCTTTCTTCTTTTTTAATCATAGCCTGGTTGGTGGGAAATCCTAGTTGGTGGGAAATGGAATCTCACTGTGGTTTGATTTGCATTTCCCTGATGACTAACGATGTTACACGAATTTTCCATGTGCTTTTTAGACATTTGTATATCTTTTTCAAAGAAACGTCTGTTCACATGCTTTGCCCAGTTTAAATTGGGTTTTGTCTTTCTGTTGTTGGCTTGTAAGAACTTTTGGTATATTCTGGATGCTGCCTGACTTTTATCCTTCTAAGTCCAAGGTGCGTTAGCCTAAACCTGTCACTTGAAGAAAACAAAAAGAAATCCCAACATAAATATGATCCCTCTCCCACTTACTCGTAGGTCATACAAATGCCAGCAAGCTACTTGGAAGGTCTGTGCCTCCGCTTCCTTATACGTGATATGAAGATGATGATAGTATCTGCCTCCTCGGTTGCTGTAAGGATCAAACAAGCAAAAACAAGTAATGACACCACGAGATGTGCTCAGCACGGTGCCTGGCGCGGGAGATGAGGTTCCTGCGGTGATCAGCTATTGCTCCTATTGCCATCCGGGATGACTAGAACGCGCATGCTCACCACCCTGCTGCCATCCAGGAAGACGAGAACACGCATGCTCACCACCCTGCTGCCGGCCAGGAGACTACAACGCGCATGCTCATCATCCTGTTGCCCTCTGGGATGACTAGAACACACGTGCACATCATCTTGCTAGATGACTAGAAGGCACGTGCTCATAATCCTGCTGCCGTCCAGGATAATTAGAATGAGCATGCTCATCATCCTGCTGCCATCTGGGATGATTAGAACGCTCATGCTCATTATCCTGCAGCCGTCCAGGAAGACGAGAACGCGCATGCTCATCATCCTCCTGCCCTCCGGGAAGACTAGAACCCGCATGCTCATCATCCTGCGGCCGTCCAGGATGACTAGAACGCGCATGCTCATCATCCTGCTGCCAGCTGGGATGATTAGAACGCGCATGCTCATCATCCTGCGGCCGTCTGGGATGATTAGAACGCGCATGCTCATCATCTTGCTGCCATCTGGGATGATTAGAAGGCTCATGCTCATTATCCTGCAGCCATCCAGGAAGACTAGAACCCGCATGCTCATCATCCTGCACCCGTCCAGGATGACTAGAACGCACACGCTCATCATCCTGCTGCCCTCCGGGAAGACTAGAACACGCATGCGCATCATCCTGCTGCCGTCCAGGAAGACCAGAAAGACTAGAAGATGCCTGCACATCATCAGTCTCACTTTAGGCCCCAAAGGCGGGCAGAGGTGAGGGAAATGACCCCATTTACAAAGTCCTAATTTCTAAGTTCTTTGCGTTTTTTTTTTTATATTTCTCCTGCCCATATCCCTTTTGGGTAGGTTAAATGGTCTCCATTTAGAGAAACTGGGCCCAAAGAGGTTGAGAGGCCTTCCCAAGACCCACAGCTTGTATGTAAGAGCAGGATGGACACGGATGAGCTGCTCGAATCCCTTCCCTGCCTGACGAAGGCCTTGTGGTCCGGACTGCTCATGTCAGCACCTTCAGGGAAGATCACATCATACCCTTTCCCAGGGCTGATGAAGATGTCCAGGACCTGCCTGGCTGGCTCAAAGAAGGACAATGCTAAGGGGCCCCTGAAGCCCAGAAGCAGTCCCTGGGTCATCCAAGGCAGTGGTTGGGCCTGTATTGCAGTTCAGCTTCTCCTGCAGTTCACTGCCTCATCCTGATTCCATTCTCTAGCGCATATGTATGTGTGAGCTAGATCAACAGCTCTCTTAGGACACAGGAATTTCAGTGCCCAAACTGGAAACGTCCTGGGCCAGCTGCCACAAGTTGGTTATCTGTGCACACTAAACTCCGTCTGAGGCTGCTGTTCAGGGAACCCTCAGAGCCAGGCCACGCTGGTGTCAAAGGTCAGGCTGTGCCCACCATCCACCACAGAAGAACTGCAGAAAGAAAGATGGTCCAGTCTGCCATCTAACACTGTTTTGGCCAACTGAGGTGAGAGTCAGCAGGACATTAGAGGGTGAGTGTTCCGACGCCAGGGCTATGCTGTCACTGAGTGTCCCAGCTCCGGGCACATGGTAGGACTGAAATCTCCCTCAAGAGGAGTGCTGCTCCCCTGGCCCACAAGGGCCCTGAGCAGCACTGCCTGTCGCCTGTGCCTCACAGCCAAAGGCTTTCTGGAGAATCTGGAAAAAACAGTTGAAGTGGTTTCTGTACATTCCTCGTCTGTCTACTTAGGCCCAGAGCACCAGGATCACTGGCACTTTGTCAGTTTGCCCCAAAAGTGTGTAAACAAGACTCGCGATTCCCAGATTGACTGTAAGTTTTCTTCCTCTTCTCTTCTTTCTCTTTTAGATCCTGGGTTTTTTTGTTTTGTTTGGGTTTTTCTCTTTTTTTGCATTTGTTTCCTGACAGTGATCTCTGGCTGGGTTCCTCATGTGTAAGTGTATTAGTCAGGATATATACTAGTTTGTTATTATTCTATTATATGTTACACATCTTATGGTCCTGTTGTACATTATATCCTACCTGTATTTGATGGTTTACGTGGTGAGTATGGGGATTGAAAGTCCTGACCGGCGGACCCAATGCTGTTGTCAGTGCTCTGGTTCGAGCAGAGCCAGTGGTGTAAGTTCCCATCTGAGTCAGAGACCTAAGACAGTCAGACAGAGAGAAAGAATTCTTTCATGCTCAGCCTCGTGTTCTCTTAAGGCCTTCAAGTGATTGGAGGAGATCCCCCAACACACACGGGGGGAGGGCAACCTGCTTCACTCAGTCCACTGACTGACTCAAATGTTAATCTCACCCAGAAACCCTTCACACATACGCCCAGAAGTAATGCCTGCCCACATATATGGGTATCCGTAGCCCAGTCAAGTTGGCACATAACATTAGCCATCAGTAAATGGGCATGCAGACGTGCAATCTTAATGCCTCTGGTTATTCTTTGGTGGTGCTCAAAGGATTTGGGGGGTGGGGGATAATCTCAGGGCTGAGAATAGCCAAGGTCTTAGAAACTTGGGTATATCTCCGGGTTAAATAGTGTACCCCCCAAACTCATATTCCAGAAGGATGTAATTAAGATGATGTCATACTGGATTAGTGTCCAGTGACACAGGAGAGAGAGGACAGCAGTGGGGGCAGGGGCAACCAATGGAGTGGTGCAGCCCCGGCCAGGGAATGCCGGGAGCTGCCAGGAGCTGGACGAGGCCAGGAACTGATTCCCTCTGGAGTCTTTGGAGGCAGTGTCGCCCTTTGAATGCCCTGATGTCAGACACTTGGGCTCCTGAACTGGGAGAGAATAAACATCTGCTGTTTAAGCCCCCAGTTGGTGGTCATTTGCTGCAGCAGCCCTGACAGCCAGTGCCGCCTCCTTCCTGAGAGAGCACCCACTGGGCCTTTTCGCCCCTTGAGGACGATTGCCTGACACTGTTTCCAGAGCACTCTGGTAGCTCTGCAAGAAATCCCTCTCATGGGCCTGCCCCCTTAACTGTGAATGCTCCATCCCCAGAACTTGACTGGATTTTAGCAGACATTAGAAAACTTTTTTTCATTTCCCTGCTGCTTATCAGGGCAGGAGGTTCGAATTAACTTCGAGGAACTTATTTGCATTTTAGATAGCAGAGGCCTGCTGACTTTGGGTGGCTGCTGGAGCCAAGAAGGGAGGTGAAATCAGATCTGCTCTGAGCTGTTGAGGCTCTTAAGAGAAGTTTTCCTTGCATGGGAGCAAGAACCCCATGAACTGGGGAGGTTTAGGGTACCCATCTGGCAGAAGGAGAAGTCACTGCAAATATACAGGCAGTTTGCAGTCTTCCTGTCCCTCCGTGAATGGAAAGAGCTTTGTTATTTTTTCTTATTACAAAGTAAATACATATTCATTGGGGATGATTCAGGTAAGAAGCATAGAGGAGAAAAAAGGACCCTCCTGTTTCCAAACCTAACCGTTGTAAAGATTGTGTCAACTCCTTCCACTGTTGCCCTTTGTGTTTATCTACACCCCTATTTGTTGTGTACAGTCCTTTTTGTTTATATTGGGAACCACATGCTCATCCACGCTCATGTTTGCCTTTTTTGTTTTTTTTTTTATAATAGGAATGGTGTACACTGAATGTACCATCTCATAACCTGCATTTTCATTTTTAATGTATTCTGCACGTCTTTCCATCATGAACTGCTGTCATCATTTTAAATTGCTGCCCCAGAGTCTGTTCTTGCTTCTGTCTCCTTCCTGTAACACACTCTGCTGTTGGGTATTAGTTTGGGTTGGAGGTTGGGAAAAAAGAGACATACCTGGCTGAACACGAAGGGTAAATCCCAGCTTTTCCTCATGACTTTTCCTGGACATTAAATGTGTGTACGGATCTGTAGAAATAAGTGAGAGGGGGCTGGCAGGTGGTTACAGAGTCCTGGCTTATGGATTAAAAGTCTTCAAGTGGTTTTTTTTGTTCAGTTTTTTGGTTTATATATTTTTTTTATTTTTACTGTAGGATCTTCGGAAAATATGAGGAGAAGAAGGCGTCTGGAAGCACACTGCTTACTGTTGAGCAGCCCAAGTGTTTGTTTGCACTCTGTCTCCCAATGGGCAAGTGGGGGAGCAGCCCCTGGACCCTGGAGCCCCCCCGCCTGGGTTTAAATCTCAGTACTGCTGACCAACTGAACCAGGGAGGTCATCTGGCTGATTTGCCTTGGTTTCCCCATCGAATTAGTTTCTTGTGGCTGCTCTAACAAATCAGTACAATCCAGAAGGCTTAAAACGCCAGTGGTTTCCTCTTTTACGATTCTAGAGGATGGAGATCCAGAATGAGGATGTCAGGCGGGCTGTGCTCCCCTGAAAGCTCCAGGGAGGGACCCTTCCCTGCCTCTTCCAGTTTCTGTGGGTTGTGGTGCCCTTGCTGCCCTTGGGCTTGTCTCTCTGACTTTGGCCTTTGTCATCCTTGGGCCTCCTTCCCTCTGTGCTCCCCTGTGTCCAGATCTCCCCCTTCTTTCTCTTATAAAGACCACAGTCTGCCCTGGGCCTGCCCTAATCTATCATGACTTCATCTGACCTTGATGGTATCTCTCTATATCCAAATAAGGTCACATTCTGAGGTCTCAGCAGAGGTAGACGTAAATTTTGGAGGGACACTTACTTACCCAACCTACTACACCTATATAATTTGAGTAATTGGTTAATCCATATGAACAGCCACTAGCCCGATGAAGCCCTCCAAAGCAGCGGTCATTATGTCCTGAGAGACCTCTGGAAGGGCTTGGAGAAAGGACACGTGTAAATGCCCAGTAAAGAGCACGTCCTGGCCCCACAAGCCCCTGGGCCTCCTCCACACTTTTTTGGCCTTTATGTCTCATACACCAGAATACCGAGTTTTCCTCTTACAACCCTCTGTTAAAGAATGGTTTATCTGGCCATTTGTTTATGTGTGGAAAATGCATAAAAATTTATAAAATAAACCCATTTACTTCCAGACGAAAGTTAGCATTTTGCCTGGGGTGAATTTTTGTGGCCAAGTTATAAAATTCCGAAAATAAGTGTTTCTAATGAAACTGCACTACCCTTTAATGAACATCACCACCCTCACTGTAATAAAGAATGTTCAATATTTGGCATGAAACACTCTGGAAAAATTGCCTAATATGTAATATGAGTGATCTCTCTCTTTGTGAGCCAAGCTCTGTTTCCATTTTGTAGGGGGGATTTCAGCTCGACAAATATTTATTGAGCTCCTACTAAGCCCCAGTTGCCTTGATGGGCAACGGGGATATACAGACAGAGTTAGTGGGGGGCAGAGCTTTGTAAATAATGACAAGCTGTTGGGGGGACACGTGCTGGGCGCTGTTCTAAGGGCTTTGTGTGCACGAACGTGCACCCTAACAGGGTCCTGCTGAGAGAGGCCCCCTCCTGTATTGTCTGTGTCGCCATTTACCAAGGGGCACAGACCCTCAAAGAAATATGCCCAGCATCGGGCCACTAGCAAGTAGGAACTCGGGGTTCAAATCCAGGCAGTGAAGTTCCTAAGCATATCCTGGACAATCACCTCAGAGAGAGACAGTGCAGTGCGGGAAGGTCAAAGCTCAGGGGGCCCTTGCCAGGCTGTGGAAGCCCCCAGGAGGCGCACCTGCTGCACCCAGTCAGGAGGGGGCAGAGAAGGCTCCTTGGAGGGGTGCCCTTATGGGGAACTGGGTATGGACCTGGTGAAGCCCCAGGAGGATGGACAGGTGAACACAGCCCGGTGCTGGGGAAGAGTGTCTGTGTGTGGGTGAGGTGGCTCAGTCTCACGTTAGATTCTGTCTGACTCGCCGACATGTCCACCTGCCCAGATAGAGAGACAGATCCTTTAATACAAACTGCTTAGGGCTGCAGCAGAGGGGTGAAGACGGCTGTGGCCATCACAAGGCAAAGGAAGGAAGGTCATTTCAGAACAAGGTGCAGAGTCATGCTAGGCTGGGTGGCTGGGGAAGAAGGAAAGCTGGGGGCAGGGACGCTGCTTTGGGGAGACAGGGCAGCTCTAGCATGAGCAGGGGTGTGGGGGGCAGGGACGCTGGCTGTGGGGGGAAGGGGCAGTCCTAGCATGAGCAGGGGTGTGGGGAGCTGGGGCTTTGTTCTGAGGGCACACATGCCCCCTGCAGGGATTGGAACAGGGAGCGGCTTGTTGTCAGGAGCCCGACCTCGGTTTGGAGAGGTGCTGCAAGGGTGAGTTGGGGGCAGGAGGAGACCAGGCCAGCTGTTGGGGTGGTTTTCGAAGGAAACAAGGAGTTGACTATGACCCAGGGTCTGGGAGCACAACCATTTGTCTGGCACAGGGGGTTTAAGTACAGGGTCAGGGTTAGTACTGGCATCACAGGCAGGTGAGACTGGGTCTCTAATCCCCCTCCTCCATCCCCAAAGGCACAGCGGGGAAGCCAGGCCTGGAGTTTGAGGCTTTCTTTGGTATTTTTGTCCCGTGGTCATTAGGCTTGCTGATAAGTGGGGATTATTAATTAAAGGGATAAAGCGTGCGCTTCCAAGGGTGATTACCATTACTGTAAATCAGACTTAATGGCTGCAGAGATTCATTAGGGATTCATTTCCTAATGATAACGGATTGGTGTGAGCAGATGTCAGGTGCAGCCAAGACTGTAATTCTAATTCCAGGCTCAGGGAGTGAAAAGTGTCATCCCTCCCTGAGCTGGGGACCCAGCCTAAGGCATCACAGCACCTTCTTGGAACTCCAGGCTTTGGCCACGTGTCCGGTGCTGGGGTGGCCACTGGGAAAGGGCTTTTCCTAAGGAGAAGCTAAGTGATTGCGAAGTGGTTTGGATGGCTTTGAGTCCTTCTGTGAAGAGGAACCTGGCTCTGTGAAGCTGAGCGACCTGCCCCTGGTTACTCAGCAGAGAACCCCAGCCCCATCTGCCGCGGTGAGCTCCACGCTGTCTGCAAATCTGACCTGTGGGTTCAGAGGCGGAGGCCGTCTCTATAGTCTATCTGGCTCTGTGATTGCCAAAGGGAAGAAAGTCCCTTCTGAGATCGTATTGCTCCTGTGGGACTAGGACTTAATGTCTGGATCCTTGGGAACTGCCAAAACTTCTTGAAAATGTAATCTGTAAGTATCTATTAGTGTTTAGAAATACACATTCCCTTTGATCTAGCAATCCCACTTCTGGGAATCTATCCCACAGAAATGAAAACTCCAGAACGTACGGACATAGGAACAGGATGTTTATTGCTGCACTGTCTGTGGTGGCAAAACCTGGAAGCAATCTGAAAGTCCACTGGGAACTGGGAAGGTTGAATAAGTTATGATACATTTTGGGAATTTCAATCTTTTAAAAATTAGATTTCTATATAACTATTTAGAGGGTTCTCCCTGACATGTTATGTAAAACAAACAAAAATCAAACAAATAGCCCCCCGAAGTTGGCCAGTAATATGAATAATGCAATGCCATTTTTTTAAAAAAGAGGAGTTCTGTGTGCGTTATAGAAAGGGGGGCAAAGACATTTACAAACTCTCACAGCTGCTCGATTGAGGAGGAATGAAGTGGTGCGACTGCCGCTGACACGTAGGTGTTGCAGGCTGAACTCTAAGCTGTGTACTTTCACCATGGCTGTGAGGCTTTGTAAACATCTTAGCTGTACAGAACCTCAGCTCCAATATCTGCAAAATTGAGCTAATCCCTGGCTGCCTCATAGAGACTCCCAGCACCCATGTTTTCACGAGAGATGTTATGACTCCTCCTTCATTCATCTGTTCGATTGTGCCATAAGCTCTAACGGAGCAGTCACATATCTTGGCCCTGGGAATGCCCAGAGAGGTTCTGGGATGACTAAGATTCAGCCTGAACTCTCTAGAAACTTACAAATGTGTCTTCACTCATCATAAAGGAGAGAGAGGGTGCTGCTGACTTTGAAATCAGGGAGGCCTTCCTGGAGGAGGTGATGCTTAAGCTGGGGCTTGAAAAAGGAGGGAATAGTTGAGCAGACATGGGGAATGTTGAAAGGGTGAAGTATTTCTTTTGGAATCTGAAAGCAGCTTGGTGTCACTAGATTTTGGGTGATCGTACATGGGCGAAAATTATTAGGAAACGAGATGAGAAGGGGACTGGGTCCAGGCTGCATAAAGATTTACTAGAAAATCAGACTAGGAGAGAGGACACATAGGTTCAAGGGCCTTCTGTGTTTTCCCTCAATAAGTTCTCACAACAGATTGTTAAACTAGAATCATCCCATTGTGCAGATGAGGACATTGAGGCACAGAAAGGTTAAGTGACTTGACAAAGGTCAATTGGCCAGCTCCTTGGAGAATGAGAATTCCAACCTGGGCCGGCACGTGCCAGAGGCTCTTTGCCCATAACATCCACCTGTCTCTGCACTGCAGGGGCCAAGTGGAACTCACAGATGAGCCTGACCTGAGATTTTCAGCCCCATGACTGCAGCTGCTACATCTGTTTTGGGTGGCAGACCTGGCATCTACAGCTGAGCCTGCTACCTGGCAGAGACTTGGCCTGTTCTTCAGACTTGGAAAAATAAATGAACTTTTTGAGATAGAAAGGAAATTCTATGCCCATTTAACAGATGAGAAAACTGGGGCTTTGGATGATTAATCACCTGCCCAAGGTCCCCCAGGGGACTCCAGGCCCAGGACTTCTCCTTTTTCCCTGTGCAGTTTCTTAGGTCCCATAGAAACCCTGTAACACGAAAGGTATTTCTCCTTTCTGAATGGGGAAACTAAGGGACTGAAAAGTAAGGAGTCTGCCTGGTTCTCACCAGTAAGTGGAAAGGGAGAATACTTTAGTTTGGTGATGTTGGGTCTGGCCTAATTCTTTAATCACGTGGTTCTCAAGACACATCCGGATGTGGTTGGGGAGGCCCCTCGTATGAAGGGTTTTCTTTCTGAATGCCTTTTTATAGACACGTAATGACATTTTCTTGTGCCTTGCGATCCCCACTTGCTGCTTCAAAGATACTTTCTTCTCCAGCTGGAAGACAGAGGCCTTCTGTTTGTTTTTGTAACAGCAGCAGAGATAGGTGCACCTCTCTTAGACATCTCTGTTGCTGTTTGAAAACAAGTCTTTCCATAGTTGAGGGCAGGAAATAATAGTAATAATGGGATAAACATTGTGCTGTGTGCTTTAGCTGGGATCTCATTTGATGCTCCTGACATCTCTGCTGGATAGGTATTACTATCACCGTTTGACAGAAGGGGAGACTGAGATTCAGAGAGGGCCTGGCTCCCTCCCAAGGGTGACTGCTAAGCCAGTAATGGAGGCGGGCTGGGCTTGCTGTTTGAATATTTCTTGCATCTGGCCCTCCTTAGCTGTTTTCTGCGGGGCTGCTGCCCGAACCCAGGGCCCTTGGCCTCTCTCTGGGCTATTTCACATTCTAGTCTCTGTTAAATCTTGTCCTCTCCCCAAAGCCTCACCTTGCTGCTTCCCAGGTTTTCCTAAACCACAGTTCTCTTTGCTATTCTCCTCCTTAAAATGACAGTGTATCTGTGTTGGCCTTGGGAGAAAATTCCATTCATCAGCTGTACCACGTCTCTCCTCTTGACTCTTCAAAATAAGTTTTCCTAGAAGTGGAGCTTTAGGAGAGAGGACATTATGACAGAACAGCTGATAAGATAGAACAATAACAAGAGGGCGAGATGAACAATGGGTAGAAAGGCACCCAGATTTACACCTCACTTCTCAGTCGGATGTTTGTAACCCAGGGATGCACTCTAATAGCCTCTGTCTGTAAGTGTGAATTGTGTGTAAGTTGGATGTGTGTAACTCAGGGACTGCCTGTATCTCAGTCTCTGCCACAGTCACACGGCTCCTGGGGGTAAACGCGTTTCCTTCAGGGAAGTGCTCAGACTTGCAGAGTTCTCTTCCTCTTGGAGGTGAGGGCAGCCAGGCTTGGGGCAGGGCTTCTGTGACCCATGGAGGTCGGACAGACACAGGGCAGCATCTGGGCTGCTGGGTCCTTGAGCTGGCCCTGAGTTTTGGTTCTGCTCTGGCACGTCCAGCTTGGTGTGTCCTGGTCCCTGGGCCTGTGCGTGGAGTTCTGGGCCTCTTCTGAACACTACCTGAAAATGACCTTGGCCGTTCACTTCTGCCCTCAAGGTCTCTGTGCTGTGTGGCTGTGTCCCTCTGATTGGGCCCTGCCGATGCCCTGGTCTGATCCTACCTCGCCAGGGTGTTTGGGAACCTGCATTTTCGCCTCCTCAGACCTGTGCCCCGCACTCCCCCGCTGACTCTGCGCCTTGCTCTGACCGCTGTGCTGGATGTCGCAGCTTGTCCTGGAGGATTGGAGCTGTCTGTGGCTCTGCCTGGGCAGAACTTGAGCTCTGATGCTGTCTAATTTCCCCAACAGACAACACCCAGCACCCATGTTTTCATGAGAGATGTTATGACACCTCCTGCATTCATCTGTTTGATTGTACCATAAGCTCTAACAGAGCAACCACATATTTTGGCCCTGGGAATGTCCAGAGAGGTTCAGGGATGACTAAGATTCAGCCTGCACTCTCTAGAAACTTACAAATGTGTCTTCACTCATCATAAAGGAAAGAGAGGGATGCTGCTGACTTTGAAATCAGGGAGGCCTTAATGAGGAGTGGTCAGAGGGAAAGAGCAGGAATTGGGCATGCTATGGTCTGAATGTGTGTGTTCATTTTTTTCAGCTAAAAATTGGTAGTATTAACAGTCATCTTTCAGGATTGTCATCATAAATAGATAGAATGATGTAAAGTACATACTATATACATGAATCACATAGGATGCATTTAGCTACAGGTAAAACAACCCCCCCTCCTCAATTGGCTTATCCGATAATTAACTTACTATCTCACAATAAAAGAAAGTGTGGAGGTGGGATGTCCCAGGGTGAGCTACTCAGCAGCTCAATGATGTTAACACAGACCAATTGTCTAGCCCCTGTGCCAGCCACAGCTCCCTCGTGGTACAAAATGGCTGCAGCAGCTCCACACATCAGCTTCTCACACCTACGTCTAGAAGCAAGGAAAGGGTATGTCTCTAGTGTGCATTTCTTCGGAAGAGTGAAGAAATGTTTCCAGGTGGGCCCTATCAGTCTTCCCCTCAAGTTTTTTGCTAGAATAGATCATATGTTGCTCTGGGTATCTATAGCTTTGTCATAACAAGTCATCCCAAATTTAAATGACTTATAAGCACACAGTCATTTACTGCACTAGAAATTTGCATTTTTGGGTAAGGCCCAGTAGGACAGCTTGATTTTGCTCCATGCATAAGCTAGGATGGCTCAGTTGGGAGCTGGAGGGTTTCAATATAGCTCGTTTACATGGCTGGAAAGTTCTTATTGGCTCTTGGTGGGGAGCTCAGGTGGGGCTGTGGGCCAAGGACTTGGTTCTTCTCCATGTGCCCTTCACTGCAGCTGCCAGGACCTCCTTGCAGTAATTGTGGCTATGTCCCTAGAGCAGGTATCCCAAGACAGCCAGGTGGACATTGGGTTACCTTTGACACCCTGGCTGCAGAAGTTATCCTGAATTCTCCCTCCATAGACACCCAGACTCAAAAAGGAGGCAACCTAGGCCCCTACCTCTCCATAGGAGGCATATCTTGTGGGATATATACATGTACAGCCATTTTTGGAAAACACTGCCACAATGCCACATAAACTTGCCTCTTAATAAACTGGTAACAGGGAGGATGAAACCGCCATGTTCAGCTCAGAGCTGGGTAGATTTAGCAGGTTGCTGATGGAGTGAGGGCCTCAGCGAAAGGAGGAATTGCAGTTAGGCAACCCAAAGAGTTCGCCTTGAGAGCTGTTTAACAAATGATAAATGCTGTCATTACCGGCCAACCAGTTAGTTCTAAGACCAGGTGAATACAGACTGAGAATCCCTGGGTCAGCCACTTAGAGCAGAAATGTCCTCCAGAAAGAGGGCAGCTGTTCAGGCTCGGCCAGCTTTCCTCCCAGAGCCCCCCCGCTGTGTTATGAGCTGTGCTCCTGGCTTGACTTTCCCTCGGGCTCAAGAGCTAACATTCTATTGGTATGGGACATTCCAGCAGGACGGGTTAGTGGCCAGCTGAGCCTTTTCTAAGGCAGCCATTGCCATTGTTACTTCAGGCCTATTTTACTTGTAGCTGTTTTCGGGTGTTAGAAAATTGGATTAAGCTTCAATCACATTTTCCCCTAAACACAAAAGTTCAAAATTAGTAGCACATTTCTAACAGACTTCACTTAAAGCCACATCAAATTAAAATGGGACCGTTTTAAAATGGGCCCTCCTGTATATACAGGGCACAGCGTGGATTGGAAAGCTTTATGCAGTGAGGTATGTTTGTAAATATTGGAAAGCTCAAAATTGTTTTGACCTTGTGATATTTGAACCATGTTCTTATAAACTGTATTCAACTTGGAATTGACATCCTGTGGATTTACAGACCTTACCCCCCCCCCCAACACACATTGCTTTGGAATTTTATTACAAGCTTGTTTGATGATGATTTGTTTTTATAAACCTTGATGTTGTCTGAACTTGCATTGAATCATACGATATTGAGGCTAGAAGCCTCCTTTGAGAGCTCCTATTCAGTCTTCAGAACCCTCTCATCTTAGAGGTGGACAAACTGAGGCTCAATTTCTTTAAGTCGTATAGAGTAGGGGTTTCTGGGCTGGAAGTTGAATCCGAGGCTTGTGAAAGCCGACTAGAGATGGGAATGAAAGCGAGCGCTGAAAGGACAGAGGCAGACCTGAGCCCCATGCCAAGCTGCTTCCATTGCTGGCTACGTGTACATGGATATGTCCCCTGTGAAGTGGGAACAAGTGTCCTTATCCCAAAGTGGTTGCAAGGGTAAAATGAGGTGACAAATGTGAAGCACAGAGCCTAGGGCCTCGCTCCTAAAAGGCACCAATCGGGCTACTATGACAGAAATACCATAGACTTACAGACAACAGAAATGCCTTTCTTACAGTCTGGAGGCTGACAAGTCTACAATGAGGGTGCTGGCAGACTTGGTGTCTGGGGAGGCCACTTCCTGGCTCACAGATGGTGTCTTCTCACTGTGTCTTAAGGGACAAGGCAACTCCTGGAGCCTCTTTTATAAGAACACTAATTTCATTCATGGGGGCTCCCCTTCATGATCTAATTGCCTCTTGAAGTCCTCACCTCCTGATACCATCACTTCGGGAGTAAAGACTTTAATGTAGAAATTTGCAGGGTGGGGAACACACACATTCAGACCATAGCAAGCCCAATTCCTGCTCTTTGCCTCCGACCACTTCTCGTCCAGTGCACATTCTGCTAAGACAGGCTCAGGGTTGAGGAGTAAGGGTAGGAGGGAACCCAGCAACAGTGGGGTAGGGGTGTGCAGTGGGAGAAGGTGATGGTTTATTTAGTTGGCCAAAGTCCAGGGTCTTATTCTCAGGGACCTGAGAGAAGTGAGGGTCCTAGAACTAGGTGTCTGTCACACAGTAACTATAGGGAATGTGCCCCTCTGTGCCTGTGCAGCAGGAAATCTGTTGGCTGTACTCATCTTTCAAGGCTTGACTCAAACATCACTTCCCTACGAAGCCCTTTCTTCCTTCCTCCCTGTGCACATGAGTCAAGGACTGTGATTGGCTGTGGACATGCACACGAGTCAAGGACTATGATTGGCTGTGGGCATGCACACGAGTCAAGGACTGTGATTGGCTGTGGGCATGCACACCAGTCAAGGACTGTGATTGGCTGCATGAAACAGAAATGTCACTAGAGGCCCTTACAACAAGAAGTCTAGAAATGGGCAGTTCTGGCTAGTACAGTGGCTCAGTGATGCCCCCAAGGCTAAGGCTTCCTTTGTCTGTCTGCTCCACCAACTCTAGTGCATGGCGACTACTGACATAGTAGATTTCACTCCACATCTCCCATTTGAGTTCTAGGAAAAGAAAGCAGGAAGCAACCCTAAAGAAGAGTGCAAAGGCTTTCTTAAGGATCCCCAGAAAGCTTTACTTACATGTGATGGTAGATTAAAGACAGCCACTGGCCATGTTGTGGAGTAAGGCTTATGTCCTTTCCTCTTCAATATGGGTGGGCTCTGAGATAATCAATAGAGTACAGCAAAGGTGATGCTATGCTAGTTTCTAGGTCCAGGCTTTAAGAAAGTGGCTATTTCCTTTTCTTACCTCTTATAATCCCTGATTTGGGAACTTACCCACAACACTGAGTGGAAGCCCAAGTCACCCTGTGGAGAAGCCCATATGGGGTTTAAATCCTCAGACTTTCTGCCCTATAGCCAGCCATGAACATGAACCATTTTGGAAATGGGTCCTTCAGCCTCAGCTGAGCTGGCCCAGCTGATGCCATTGTAGAGCCAAGATGAACCATCTCTGCTGAGCCCTGCCCATAATCAGATTTGTAAAGGACATAAATATTAAGTAACTAAATTTGGGGTTGGTTTGTTGCATTCTAATAGATAATCTAGTGTGCCATATAGCAACCTCTAACTGCAAAAGAGGCTGGGGATGTAGAACTTTAGCACACACATTGATACCCAGAAAGAAAAATCAGTGCTGTCTTAGCAAAGAAGAAAAGAACATATAGAGTGGGCAGCTAGCATCACTCAATTGTCACCCATAACTTTTCACCTACTTCATTATCAACATATCTTTCATTTTCTTTTGATGTTGGTTCTATTGAAAAAAATTATTTACTCCACAAAGAAATTTTGTGTGCACTTCATATATTTATCTCTATATTACATATGTATAATAACTACTAACATACTATGAATGTTATAAACCTTATGCAAAAATAGAAATTTTGGGAAAAAAATTTCAAATATTAAAAAATATTTTAAATATTTGATTCATTTGCAATTCTAAAACAAAAATTATTAATGTTTGGTACTTAAAAATATTTTACTTCATATAATCTTTAACTAATATCTCCAGGCACAATGATATTTATGGAGAGCATTTTGTTAATGATATTGGGTATGAACCTATATTTAGCTCCTTTTCATGATGAACTCTCTGTCTCTCTTTCTGGCTTCCATTGCCTCTGATTAGATTGTTAGAGTTTTTATCTAAGGGGTGACAAGGGCATACTTGGAGAAGGAGAAATACTAAATCTGCTTTCTCCTCTCCAGCTTCCATGTTTAGTATTAGCTTCAATCTTGGTTTCTTTGCAGGAATTTTGTTTAGCTCTGGGTCCAAGTGAGTGTCCACCTAACTAACGAGATAATATAAAGCTACAAACCCCCCTCACAAGGGCACAGAAAACCATGCAACACTGAGCATTCTGGTGGGCGAGCCTCTATCATTCCCCCACCACATCCCCCAGTCTGGGGGAAGGGCTCTCATTCTTCCTGCGGGGTGCTGACGTGAGCCTCCCAGACACATGTGGGCTCCTGGGCACCAGAATCTACTCTCTTATTAAATACAGCATGCGGCTTAGTGCCTGTAGCTCAAGCGGCTAAGGCGCCAGCCACATACACCAGAGCTGGTGGGTTCGAATCCGGCCTGGGCCTACCAAACAACAATGCCAACTACAACCAAAAAATAGCCGGGTGTTGTGGCAGGCGCCTGTAGTCCAGCTACTTGGGAGGCTGAGGCAAGAGAATCGCTTAAGCCCAAGAGTTGTAGATTGCTGTGAGCTGTGATGCCATGGCACTCTACTCAGGGTGACAGCTTGAGGCTCTATCTCAAAATAAATAAATAAATAATTACAGCATGGCTTATTTTCCTAAGTCTTGCTACTCATTAGGTACAAATAAGTGTAAGTAGAGGTTCTCATGCATTTTCCCACATCCAGGAGCATCATCCAGCATATCCCTTATGGCGCACTTCCCCCCACTTTGGAGACCATTGGCCTCTTAGATGTGAGCTTCTTGTGGGCAAAATGTAATTGTGCTCATCTCTGAATGTCTGGTGTCTGGTCTGTTCTGGCACTGAGAAGTGGCTTGCTGAGTGTCTGCTAAACTAATGAAGGAAAGTGTGAGTGAAAGAATGAATAAGCAGGATCAGTCCATGAGGAATAGAACTCCAGGCTGTGAGGGAAGGGGACCCGGGAAGACATTCTGGAACTGGGGCTGGGCCAACTGAGGATGGGGACCTGGGAGCTTGTTAGATCCCAGGACATGAATCTAACTCAATCTCGTCTCACCTGGTTTCTTAATCTGCACGAAACAGAGTCATCTTAATACTACATGAGGTGTTCAGGGAACAGTGGGCAAGGAAGTGAGGAGTCTTCCAGGCTCTGATACTTCGTGTAAACCTTTGGTCCTTCTTTTGGAAAAATCAAATAAAACAGAGTGGTAAGGCAGGTGCCGAAAGAAGCTGGAGTGTCTGTCTTAGTTTCCTGTGGCTGCTGTAACAGAGGATCACAAATTTATTGGCTTAAAACAACACAAGTTTCACTATCTCATAGCTCAGGAGGTCAGAAGTCCAGTGTGGGTCTCACTGAGAGCTGAGCCTAGCTGTCAGCTGTGCTGGCCTTGCCTGTGTCTCCCCCCTCTGTCTTCTAAGCCACTGTTGTATCTCCCCAACCACTGCTTCTCTGTTACGCCTCCTTCTTCTGACTTTAGCCCTCTTGTTGCCTTCTTATAAGGAGCCTGTGATTACAATAAGCTCACCCAGATAATCCGGGATAAGCCCCCATCTCAAGATTCTTAATTTAATCACATCTGCAAAGTCCCTTCTGCCATGCATAGGTTCTGGGGATTGGGAGGTGGGCATCTTTGAGGGGTGGAGGTGGAGTGGTGTGCTATGATTCAGCCCATCACAGAGATCAACCAACCTAATGTGCCCAAGACTGCCAGTTAGTACTGAAGGTCTCACATGCTGGCAACACCCCAGTCCAAGGTATGCTGGGGCAGCGGTTCATGCCTCCAGGGGCACAGCATCCGTACCTCATATAAGGGGCTGTGGAACTAGACAGGCCTGGGTTGGAATCACCCTTCAGCCACTTATAGACATGGTACCTGGTGCAATATTGCTTTAGCCTCAGTTTCTTCATATGAAAAATGGGAATAATAGTACCTACCGTAGTGGGCTGATGGGAGCATGGCATAAGAAAATGTGTGTAGTGGTGGACACACACAGAAGTGGCAGCTGTTACTGTTTTTACATGGAAAGGGCTATGTGGGGTGCCATGATGCCCCAAGGAGCCACCCCACTCACCATACTAACCCCTCATCTCTCAATGTCTGACTCCTGTGTCTGAGTCTTCCTTCCCCTCAAATCCCAGCCCAGCCCAGCACTGTTCTGGGTCCCCTGCGGGTGCTTTCTCAACAACCCATAATAGGCTCCATGCTTATCGAGGGCTGGTCACTGCCTGAGCGGGTCCAGGCTCTGGTGGCCTTGAACATGTGACTGCACTGGGTGGCCCCAGAAGACTCCAGGGCAAGGGAAGGACAAAAGCAAAAAAGATACTTCCTTGGGCCGAGTTGGCCTGCTCCTGAGTGGGTGGGTGAGTGGGGGCTTCCTGAGCCGTGAGCCCACCAGGACCCTGAGCCAGCAGCTCTGGGTGTGGACAGCAGCCTTGGCAAAGCGTCTAGCAACCAGGAACCTTCCTGGGCCTCTTCTCTGCCTCCTTCTGAAAGGAAATAGCACCAGGAGAGTTCCCTATTTCCACATGTCCAAACACAACAGCTTACGTAAGTTTAAGTTTATCGGGAGGTCAGTGTATTTAACTTTGGGCTGCTTTTTGCTGATGGGTATTTGTTTAGGAGACAAAGCATTCTGCATGAACAGATGGGGAGGTTGCCCCTGATTGGCTCAACAGGAGGCGACTGTGGAATCTGGGGACAGGGATCTTGACCTCAGAGAAGCAATGGCTTGAATTAGAGGATTCTGAAGCTGCCTCATGATCACATCTCATTAGAATTTCACTTCCGGGCTCGGCGCCTGAGGCTCAACAGGATAAGGCACCAGCCACGTACACCTGAGCTGGCGAGTTCGAATCCAGCCCCAGCACGCCAAACAACGACAGCTGAAAAATAGCCGGGCATTGTGGCGGGCGCCTGTAGTCCCAGTTACTTGGGAGGCAGAGGCAGGAGACTCGCTTGACCCCAGGAATTGGAGGTTGCTGTGAGCTGTGGTGCCACAGCACTCTATCCAGGGTGACAGCTTGAGGCTCTGTCCAAAAAAAAAAAAAAAAATAGATTCTACTAAACTCTGCTCTTAATTGGAGAATTAAATACACTTATATGCAAAGTAATTGCTAAAAAAAAAAGAAAAGAATTTCACTTCCGGCCTGTGCTTGTGGATGCTGAGAGGTTGGGGCGGCTCCCTGCATCAGAGTCCCTGTGCTGTCAGGCCCTAGGATGAGGGTCACCTCTATGAAGCAAATGGCTTTAGTGATGAGCTCTGCCACTGCCACTGCACTCCCACTGGGGTGATAGAGTGAGACCTCATCTCTTAACAAAACAAAATAAATAAGTTGTACTTCCCCCCAGTTTAAAACTTTTCTGCAACAAAGGACACTAACAAGAAAATGAGCAGACAACCCACAGAATGGGAGAAAATATTTGCTAAATATCTATCCGATGAGAATCTAGTATCCAGAGCATATAAAGAACCCTTACAACTCAACACTAAAAAATATTTTTTTAAATATGAAAAGGGAGGGTAATTGGTAGAACCACACCTATGGTGCATCTTAGAAGTACTAAATGTAGAATATAAATGTCTTAACACAATAACTAAGAAAATGCCACGAAGGCTATGTTAACCAGTTCAATAAAAATATTTCAAATTGTATATGAAACCAGCACATTGTACCCCATGATTGCATTAATGTACTAAGTTATGATTTAATAAATAAATAAATAAATAAATTTAAAAATCAAAAAAAATATGCAAAGGATCTGAATAGACAGTTTTTCAAAAAAAATATGCCAGTAGATTATACAATTAAGCACAAGAAAAGATGCTTAACATCGCAACATGCTGACTTGTTAGAGCAGTGAGTTTCAGCTGGTGTGCTGTGAGAGGACCTTAGGTGTGCCTTGAAAAAATTTAAAGATCAGTTACTTAAATTATTTTTGAAAGAAGTTCAAAGCACAGTAAGTATATTCTTTTTTTAAACTGTTTTTTTTATCAACCGTAATTACATGTTCCCTAAAAGTTTAACAATAGGTTCAAGTGGCCGGTGAGATAAAAAAGGTTGAAAAACACTGCATTAGGGAAATACAAATCAAAACCACACTGAGAAAACACTTCACACCCAGTAGAGGGGCTCTAATCAAAATGACAGGCCAGGAGCGGTGGTTCACACCTATAATCCTAGCACTCTGGGAGGCTGAGATGGGTGGATAGCCTGAGGTCAGGAGTTGAAAACCAGCCTGAGCAAGAGTGAGAACCTCCCCTGACTACTAAAAATAGAAAAATTAGCTGGGCATGGTGGCAGTTGCCTACAGTGAGACCCCCTCCCAGCTACTAGGGAGGCTGAGGCAAGAGGGTTACTCAAGCCCAAGAATTTGAGGTTACTGTGAGCTAGGATGCCATGGCATTCAACTCAAGAAAACAGAACAAAACCATACCCCCTCCCATAACAAACATTGGGGAGGACCGGAGAACTGGGGCCCCTGGTACGTGGCTGTTGGGAATGTAAAGTGGTGAAGCTGCTTTGAAAGACAAGTTGGCAGTTCCTCAAAAAGTTAAACACGCACATAACCTTGTGACCCAGCAATTCCACTCCCAGGTCTAGACCCAAGAAAACTGAAAGCCACGACCTTCATGCAAAACTTCTCTGTGAATATTTACAGCAGTATTATTCATAGCAGCCAAAAAGTGGAAACAACCCAAATGCCCATCAGTGGATGAATAGGTAACAATACATGGTAGAGCCATGCCTTGGAGGATTCAGCCATTAAAAGGAATGGAAATCTGAGACTTACTAAAACGTGGATGCACCTTGAAAGCATACTTTAAAAATATTATGTTAAATGAAAAAAGTCACTCACGAAAGATCACATACTGTATGATTCCATTTATGGGAAATGTCCAGAATAGAAAAATCTATAGAGACGGAAAGCAGATTAATGGTTGCTGGGGTAGGAGGGAAGTGGGAGGGACTTGGTGGACTTTGGTGGGGGTTGGGGTGATGGAAATGTTCTGAATTAGTGATAGTGATCGTAAAGTGTGGCAAATGTATTAAAAACTACTGAATTGTATATTTTAAAATGGTATGCTATATTCTGTGTGAATTACATTACAATAAAGTTTGCTATAAAAACAAATGTGGGGGCACCACCTGTAGCTCAAAGGAGTAGGGTGCTGGCCCCATATACCAGAGGTGGCGGGTTCAAACCCAGTCCTGGCCAAAAACTGCAAAAAAAGGGGGAAATTATAATACAGTGTGATTGAGGCAATGACAGGTCACTCAGGGAAGGGGCAACTGAAGGGAGAGAAGGCTTCCTAGAGAGGGTGACACATGCATTGAATTTTGAAGGATGAATAAGAGTGGGGACATGGTATGTTCAGAGAAGAAATTGGTGGGCATGGCCGGGAGGGGTGTGTGTGTGGCCAGAGGAGAGGTTGGGAAGGGGGTTGTACTGCTGCTGTCCTGCTGCTGAGACCAGGGACATATCATCCAGCCCTAGGTCTGTACTCTTGCTGGAAGCTTCTAAATGCTTGTGATTGTTATTTAATTATTTGTGTAACTCTGCAATCAGCGGAGTCTCCCTACTAGACTGTCAGCTTTAGGAGGACGGCCTCAAGCTGACAATCTGTCTGTTCACCACCTTTGGTGCAGCAGCCAGCCCAGTGCAGGTTGAGAGGGGCCCTGGAAAACTTAGGCTTGTTGCCGGCCTAAATATCTTTAGGGTTCTCCTAGCCCTCGGTGGACATGGGCACCTTGCATTGCAGGCTCAAACTCCTAGACTGAAGTGATCTTTCCACCTCAGCCTCCCAAGTAGCTAGGACTACAGGGATGAACCACCATACCTGGCTAATTTTTTTCTTATTTTTTAGAGATGTGGTCTCATTGTGTTTTTCAGGCTGGTCTCAAATTCCTTAGCTCAAGTGATTTGCCTGGGCATCCCAGAGTGTTAGGATTACAGATTGTGAGTAGCTGAGGTCTTTGATATTTTTGAGTTAATTTTTGTTTATGATGTGAGGTAGGGGTCTGAATTCATTCTTTTGCATGTAGATGCACAGTTGTTCCAGCACCACTGTTGAAAACACCACTCTTTTACCCATTGAATGGTTTTGTCATCCTTGTTGGAAAAAAATAGGCCATAAACATAAAGGCACATTTCTAGACTCTAAATTTTATTCTGTTGATCTTTATCTCAAACATTTTGGCAGTACCAAATAGTCATGGATACTGTAGTCCCTTTTGTTTTTTTTCATTTTTTGAATTTATTTATTTGTTTTAAAGTGTGGTAAGAGATCCATAACATAAAATTTACCCTCTTAACCATTTTTAGGGGTACAGTTCAGTGGCATTAAGTACATTTGCTTTTTTGTATAACCATCACCACCATCCATCTCAGAACTCTTTCCACCCTGCAAAACAGAAATGCTCTATTCATTGAAATATTTATGGCATTAAATATGAAATGTCCAATTTTGAATAAAAACTTTATTATTTCTCAGACAGGAGGAGTGCAATTAATCAAAGTATGTATTAAACTATCAACACAGTTCTGCCATCTTAACAGTAGCTTGTGTATACCACTAGTGAAGAAGCCTGAGAGTGGGGTGGTGCCTGTGGCTCAAAGGAGTAGGGCACTGGCCCCATATGCTGGAGGTGGCAGGTTCAAACCCAGCCCCAGCCAAAAACTGCAAAAAAAAAAAAAAAGAAAAGCTTAAAGTGTGAGTAGTGATGGATTTATGAAAGGCATTTTCCACAGCTTATTGAGAACTGAATATTTTTCCTTCAAGAAGTGGTCCACAGGCTCAGCGCCTGTGACTCAAGTGGCTAAGGCGCCAGCCACATACACCTGAGCTGGGGGGTTCAAATCCAGCCCGGGCCCACCAAACAGCAACCAAAAAAAATAGCTGGGCATTGTGGTGGGTGTAGTCCCAGCTACTTGGGAGACGGAGGCAGGAAACTCACTTGAGCCCAGGAGTTGGAGGTTGCTATGAGCTGTGATGTCACAGCACTCTACCCAGGGCAACAGCTTGAGGCTCTGTCTCAAGAAGAAAAAAAAGAGGAAGAAGAAGTGGTCCACAGCCTGGAAGAAGTGGTAGCCAGTTGGTTTACGTTCTGTTAAATACAGCTGATGACTGAGAATTTCCAAGTTCAACTTCTGTAGGTTGAGCAGTATTGTTTGAGTGACATGAGGTCAAGCATTGTCTTCAAAGAGGATTGGCTTGTCTCTGTTGATTAATCTTGGTTGTTAATCACAAGCATCCCATCATGTCATCCAGCTGGCTGCAGTGGACATCTGCTGTAATCAACTGACCAGGTTTCTTGAAGCCGTAGCACCAGCGCTGGACCACCACACAGACACCATTGGCTTTTCTTAATGAATATTCAGTTTGGGGCTGTGTTTTGGCACTGTATCTTTACCCAACCATTTTCAGAATGCTTGAGAGTGTCAAAAAGAATCTGTTTTTCTTCACATGTAACAATATGGTGTAGAAATTGTTCACCTTTCTGTCGTGACAGCAAAGAAAGGCAAGCCTCAAGGCGATTTCTCTTCTGATGCTGGTTTAATTCATGGGGAACCCATCTATCCAACTTCTTTACCTTGTTGATTCATGCCAAATGGTCTAATATTGTTGGAATAATAATGCCAAAAAAAAAAATTGCTGCTAATTCAACATGGGTTGAGATGGATTCGCTTTCATTGCAGCTTTGAGCTCCTCGTGATCCACTTTGGTCTCAGGTTGCCCACATGGCTCATTTTCAAGATTAAAATCATTGGAATGGAACTTCTCAAACCATCAGTATTCTGTGCGCTCATTAGCCACATCCTTCCCAAATGCTTGGTTGATATTTCAGAGCTGTCTGTGGTGCATTGGTTTCATGACAGACTCATATTCAAAAAATCACACAAGTTTTTGACTTAGCCATGGTTTCACCAAAATTGTTCTTAAAAATATGTGGAAGATAATACAAACCAACTGTGCATTTGAAAGAATCAGGATGTATCTTCACAATAAAAATGAAACAGGAGTGTCAAAGAGAAATGTCAGAGATATCAACTGTCAAACTTGGCAGTAAAGGAAACCCGTCATTTCTTACTTAATAACCTAATGATAACGCCCCGTTCTTTACTCTCCCAGGCCTTGACAACTACCAAGGCTCTCTTCTTTTTTTCCCTACAAATTTAACTACTCTAGGTATCTCATGTTGATTACCATAATTTTATAGTAATTTTAAAATTGGGAAGTCTGAGTTCTCTTTGTGTTTTTAAAGTTTGTTTTGGCTATTTTTGGTCGTTTACATTTCCACATGAACTTTGGTATCTACCTGTCCACTTCTACAAAAAAGGCAGTGGGGATTTTCATGGGCACTAGATCAGATGTAAATTAATTGGCAAATATTGCTATCTTTTTTTTTTTTTTTTTTTGAGACAGAGCCTCAAGCTGTCACTGTGGATAGAGTGGCATCACAGCTCACAGCAACCTCCAATTCCTGGGCTCAAGCGAGTCTCTTGCCTCTGCTTCCCAAGTAGCTGGGACTACAGGCGCCCGCCACAACGCCCAGCCATTTTTTTGGTTGCAGCCGTCATTGTTGTTCAGTGGGCCCGGGCTGGATTCGAACCCGCCAGCTCAGGTGTATGTGGCTGGTGCCTTAGCCCGTTGAACCACAGGCACCGAGCCAATATTGCCATCTTAATACTGGTCTTCTAAGCCATGAACATCAGGTGTCTTTTTATTTATTCAGGTTGACTTGCATTACTTTCAATTACATTTTGTAGTATATTTTGTAGTTTGATAGTGTACAAGTGCTACACTTGTTTGGTAAAATTTATCTGTAGGTATTTTATTTGAAGGAATTGAAAAGGGACTTGTTTTCTTAATTAATTAATTTTCTTTCTTTATTTATTTTTTGAGACAGAGCCTCCCTTCGTTGCCCTCGGTAGAGTGCCGTGGTGTCATACCTCACAGCAACCTCAAACTCTTGGGCTCCAGTGATCTTCTTGCCTCAGCCTCCCAAGTAGCTGGGACTACAGGCACCTATCATAACGCCCGGCTATTGTTTAGAGGTGGAGTTTCACTCTTACTCAAGCTGGTCTGGAACTCCTGAGCTCAGGCAATCCACCTGCCTTGGCCTTCCAGATGCTAGGATTATAGACGCGAGGTACTGTGCCCGGCTGTTTTCTTAATTTAATTTTCAGGTCAGGTTATGAGACAGTGGTGGGCAGAGTTAGTGGCACAGGCAGCCAGCTCGTCTCCTTCTCCTCAGGCAGCTGGATGGGACCTTGGGCCTGTGTCACTGGAATGTGACTGGCACTGCTGTGGCCCCTCCAGGCCTGGCCTGCAACCCCCCTGGAATGGTCCGCTGCCCCGTCTTCTCCTATCTTCCCGCTAGAGGCCAACGCCCAGGGTGACTGTGGAAGCCACCGTGGGAGATGGAAGAACCACCCCACAGATGACAGGGGTGTCTCTGAGGCATTGGTAAGAGAGTGAGAAATACTTTATGAAGTCACTAAAATTTGGGAGTTCGTTAGAGGAGCTGACACTGTCTCCATGGATATTATCAGCCTTGTTTCCAAGTCTCCAGCATCAACGTGCATCACTCTCGAGGTGCTGGATGGATTTTTGGAATGAGAGCACTTCAAGCCTCCCAGCTTGACATTTCTAAGATTTCCCCTTCTCCCTTTCCTTCTGTAGTTGAGCACGTGTCTGTTGAGTGAATTAATTTATTCTGACATTGCCTGGAATATAAGAAAACAGTATTTTGTGAAAGTGTCAAAAAGCCAAAATATGTAGACAATGGCAAGCATTTTTTTCATTTGCAAAAATTGCTCAGAAGGGGCTTGGTGCCCATAGCACAGTGGTTATGGCGCCGGCAACGTGCACTGAGGCTGGCGGGTTCAAACCTGGCCCGGGCGGCTGAATAGCAACTGCAACAAAAAAATGTCCGGGAGTGGCGCCTGTGGCTCAAAGGAGTAGGGTGCCATATACCGGAGGTGGCAGGTTCAAAGCCAGCCCTGGCCAAACACTGCCCCCCCAATATAAAAAAAATAGCCGGGCACTGTGGTGGGCACCTGTAGTCCCAGCTACTTGGGAGGCTGAGGCAAGAGAATCGCTTAAGCCCAAGAGTTTGAGGTTGCTGTGAGCTGTGACACCATGACACTCTACCCAGGGTGATAGCTTGAGACTGTCTCAAAGAAAAAAAAAAAAGCTCAGATGGGGTTTTACAAATTGATCTTACTGTGTTTTATCATCTGCTCCCTGTACTGTCCCTATGAAGCAGGGACACCAGTGACCCCATTTGACTGATGAGTACACTGAGGAGGTCTGGGAATAGGAAATATTATAGTTATGCCAAAATGGACCCACGTGAGTGGACCCAGGCCCATGTCTCATTCTGTCACCTCCCTCTGTCTCAAGCAGCAGAGGCCACACTAGAAGGGGGTCACATTAAGTGGCGTCCCTCTCTGTCAGCCCAGAGCACCTTTCTTCCCTTGGCTGACTTCTCCTCCCTCCCACAATTCAGCCCAGGACTCCCACCTGCAGGAAGCCTTCCTGGATGCCCCTTCCCCACCGAGGTTGTGGTAGCTGCCTTCTCTGAGGCCACATGGAGCTTCCCACATCTGAAGCATCACTAGAGTAGGTAAGAGCGTGGGCTTCACCATGAACTTAGAGAATCTGAATAGTGACTGCAAGTGACTTCATTTGCCTTAGCTGCTAGATGGAGACGGTGTCCTAGGACCCAGCTTGTCAGCCTGGCATGAGGATTGTCTTGTGCAGGACTCGGAGCAGTGCCTGCACACGTAGGTGCCCAGCAGACAGCAGCTCTTCTTTCTCACATCACATGCCTGTGTCTGTTTAGGGATGAATCTCTTCACTGAGACAGAGACATGGCACAGAGTAGATGCTCAGTAAACTCCAGTCAAATTGAATTAGTAATTGCAAAGTGGGCACACCTGTGTCCTCTCTGCTCCCCTCTCTCAGTGCACGTGGACTAAATGCAGGAACGGAGGAGAGAGCTCTGTGCTGTGGTTCCAGTCCCGTAACACTGAGGATGGACTGTGATTATCAGGAAAGAAGTTGCTGGTATGCCACTGCTCACGGGGCCTTGTCCCCGGGGTTTGTTTAAGCATCAACTTCCTACTCACTCATGGAAACGACCTTCTCACAGGCAGAAATAGAAGTGGAGACCACATAATTTGGTTCAGCTTTGGTTAAAATGAAAAGAAATTAAGTCACTACTTAATTGGATAAACCTGGGACAGAAAAATCTTATTATAATGAGCACTTTGCAGTCTCCAAACGCGGTACTGGTAAGATGAGGCCGTTCACATTCCACAGCCACAGGGGCCCAGAAAACAGAGAGGCCTTCCTTAGACAGGAGGGATCAGGTTAAATCGAATTTCATAGAAGGCTTTTTGTCCATGTTTTCTGAGATGGAGCAGAAACTTCCAGGAGAAACAGGAACTATCAGTTCTTTCTGTATTTTCACTCCCTGTTAAATACAGAATTCCCACTAAATTTCTCTAGAATGGCACCATCAGTATCAAAGCAGGTATATCACTGCACATGGAGCTACTAGTCGGAGATGTAGCTTGTTACTTACATTGCTCTTGATCTTAGGCAAAAGTGATTCTTCACTTCTATTGCAAATAGATTCACCAGCCTCAAATTGATGGCTGCACTACGGTTTAAGCTCTTCTCAAAAAAATCTCAGACCCCTGCATCTAGATTTTCTCTTTTTGAACATAAAATAATGCCTCTAGCATACTCAAGTCCAAACATAATGCCTACCTAGTTTCTTTGACAAAGGGACTTCTTGGCCCTTTGGGGAGTTGTTTTGATGCTGTAGGAGATAAGAATTAAGCAGCTCAGTTGCCGCTGAGTCCTCAGCTCTGCCTGGGACCCAAGCTCACCAACCAGAGGCAATGGGATGGAGCCTGCAGGGCTGATCACATGGACAGAAGGACTGCTGGTTTTCTTTCAGAGTCCAGCTTGAGCTGAGTCAACTCAGCTTTTCTGTCTCCTTGCTCACCAAGGAAGGCAGCTCAGAACCCGCCCAATGCAAGAGCTTTTCTCCGCTGGCTTACTCATTCTTTATTTCATCCATTCACTCACTCAAAAAATATGTACTGAATGTGTAGTTAGAGAAATAGCAGTGAGTATAAAAGACCAGAAATCTATCCTCTGAAGGTGCTTATTTTGAAATGACAGGAAAGAGAAGTACAGGCGAACCTTACTAAATGCAGAATACAAATGTCTTCATATAATAACTGAGAAAATGCCAGAAGGCTATGTTAATCAGTTTGATGAAAATAGTTCAGATTGTATATGAAACCAGCACACTGTACCCCTTGATTGCACTATTGTACACAGCTATGATTTAATAATAAAGACAATGAAAAAAAAAGAAATAGATTTTGCATTTTGCAGGACGTGTTGAAGGACAGAGACCTCCTCCTCCCTGTCAGCGGGAAGCAGGAGCACCAGGTTTGAATCTCTGCTCCTTACTTAATTAATTGTCATAAAGGCTGAGTGATCAGACCTTTCTGAGCAAGTTTCTTTATGTATAAAATAGAGACCTTCACAGCTACTTTGCACAAACTAATGGAGCATAGTTTGTTTGCTTCATTCCTGAGGGAAAAGTATCTCTTGTTCCTTAATGAGTTGGGAGAGACGTAAGACACAAAATTACAAAGATGATACACAGAACTTCAGAATTTACAGAACTGTAAACAGCTTGTTCAACAACTTTGTCTCCCAGCAGATAAAGACTGATGTATTATGTATATATTATCAATAGTTATTAGTTTCCTGCTTTACCAATGAATAAACTGAGGCCCAGGAACTTTGCATGAGCTGCTCAGGTGGCCAAGGGAGAAATTGAGTCCAGATTTGTGGTGACTCCAAAACCCAGGTATTTGGAGCTGTATTTTCGGCTTCCAATTTGTCACTTGTAACTTGCCTTTCCCTGTACTGTAACCTCTGACCTCTGGCTCACCTATGTCCCTGAGCCCAGACCTTTGCTCTGCTTCTCAGCCTCCCCCATTAGGAATGTGAAGTGTTTGAGGACAGGGGAAGGTGTCACCAGTCTTCACATCCCATTACCTAAGTGGGTTGACACCGAGGGAGGTGGTGCTACAAAGAGTCCTGGGCTGGGAGGCTGTCACAGCTGGCATGTCAGTCACCTTCTTAGCAGGAATCACTCATTTATGGAGCAGCCGCATTAGTCAGGAGAGGCTAGGCTATGCAAGGTGACAAATTAACCAGAAATCTTGGAATTTGACACACTGAAGGTTCATTCCTCATTTCTGTCCCATGTCAGTGCTGTCCTACAAATGGTGATTTGGGGTTTCCGCTTCTTCCATCTTGGGACATCATTATCTTAAACATGTGGTTGCCAAGTTCACCTTGTGAGGACCGGGGCTGAGTGGCTTACACTCCCCTGCTGTACTCCCTGGGCCAGGCCTCAGCCCTGCAGTCTCCACCTAACTGCACAGTAGGTGGGGAAGTGTGGACCAGGCTGTGTCCAGGAAGACGGAATGAGGGGTGGACCACAGCCATGGTGGCCTCAGCCCCCATGTTTGTCAAATCTCATGTCTGGATGAGAGTCCAACAAAGCTAGATAGATTTTGGAGAGAATAGGCAGGATTGTTGCTGGTATTTCCAGACATATGATTGCCAGAATCCCTGAGGCAATTCCCTTTCCACCTTTGGTACTTAATTTTTCCGTTAATAAAATAGGTGGTTGTTCCCTTTCTGTGAGCCATGGATCCTAGCAGGGGGCAAGGAGACAGTGTAATCTTAGGTTTCTGATGCTAGCCAGCAATGCTGTGGGTAGAATGAGTGTGGATGATAGAAGCAGTAAGTAGAAACACATTTATTTTCAAACCTTGCTGTTTATTTATCATAAATATTCTCAATTGACATAAACATGAAAATACAATTTCTATGAGGTGAGGATGTGTGAAATACTTTATATGAAATACTTCACAATGAAAAATACTTGAAGCCGCAGAATTAGTTTATTTGTTTCAATACTGAAAGGCTTCCATACGCCAAACACTGTGCGTGGTTAATGAACTAGAAAATGGAATCATCTGTCCCAAAGAACTTGAAATCAGTGGCATATATGTATATTCTTGGGAGGGACACACATGTAACCAATTGTGAAATACTTAGATAAGCATTGTGATTGAGGGAAGCCCATCATCCCTGGGAACACAAGAAGAAAGGCACCTATCCCAGCCTGAGGCTGGAGAGGAATGCTTGGAGGGGGTGGCTTTTAAATTGAGACCGGAAGATAAACAGGAGTTAGCCCAGCTAACAGGTGGAAGCTGAGTATTTCAAGATGAGACAATAGGTAAAAACTTTGAGGCAAGATTGATTGTCTCCAGGCAACGAAAGAAAAAAATAAATAAATTGGGCAACATACACCAAAATCAAAAAACATTTGTGCATCAAAGAACACTACCAATGGAGTGAAAAAGCAGTCCACAGAATGGAAGAAAATATTTGCAAATCATGTATCTGATAAGGATCTAGTATCCAGAATATATAAAGAATTTCTACAAGTCAACAACAACAAAAACACGATGAAAAAATGGGCAAAGGACTTGAATAAACATTTCTCCAAAGACATACAAATGACCTGTTAGTACATAAAAAGATGTGCAATATTGCTAATCATCAGGAAAATCAGAATGAGATGCCACTTCGCACCCACTAGGATGGGTAGTATCAAAAACCCTGAAAATACTGAGGCTGGTGATGAGGGAAATGAGAACCCTGCGTAACCATGCTAAGTCAAACAAGCCAGTCACAGAAAGACGAATACTGCGTGACAGACCCAGGAGGGTCAAATCCATTTAGACAGGGGCTGGGGAGGGCGTGGGGAGCTAGTGTTTCACGGGGACAGAGTTTCAGTTTGGGAAGATGGAAAATTATGGAGAGAGAGGGTGATGATGGTGCCGCAAAAATGTGAATGTATTTAATGCCACTGAATGGTACTGTCAAAATGGTTAAAATGGTAAGTTTGATGCTATGTCTATATCACCATCACAACAAAAATGTGCTGTGGGGAGAATGGTTAAGGGTTTCTGGGAACGCGCAGGGCTGCGCTCTGCCACAGGGCGTGTGCTGGGCAGTGGTAACAGGTGGGGCTACAGCGGCTACAGCAGCTGCAGCCTCTGCCTTTTGGGGCTCAGGACTGGCTCTTTCTCCCACTTGCTCCTGCTGAGGGAGCAGGGAGGCCTGGCCTGGCCTCAGGTCTCAAAGGCATTTCTGAAATGCTTTGCTCAGGAGGGTACCGCTTCCTGCCACAGTGACATGGGGGATGGTCTAGGGGCTCATCCCTGCTAACTGACCTCTCTGGCTAGCTGGCCTCTGTCTGGTGCCAGGCATCATCTGGAACCTCTAAAAAGTTCATTTAGCACAAAGGCGGAGGCTGCGGCATTCAGGGTCTGCCCCTTAATGGGAAACCAAACTGCCCTTTAAAAAAAATAATCAATTCAAAATAAGTCCCCAGGATCACAGATCATGTTCCAAACACATCCAAATAATTGCAACTTCGGGGGGTTCTGAAAACCCCTCCATTGCAAACTGACTGAGTGTTTGGGACAATCTCTGACAAAGATCCCAACCTCACCTGTGAACTGGATGTTTTTTTCAAGCTTAGAAATGGTGTTTCTTGTAGGAATTTCTGTATCGTTTTCCTTTTTGTATCTGCTGGCTTCAAGGGGGTGGCAAGAGGTTAAAGCCTAGTGGGAAAGAGCTTTAGACCTTGTTGTTTTGTCCACTACTGGAAACAGAAATATGCCAGGCACGTGTAGGCGTGTTGTGGTCACTGCGTCTTGACAGGGACTCCTCGTGGAACCCGCTACTGGCCAAAGGCCCTGAGCGCTTCACAGACTCACTGGAAGGGGAGCACAGTCCGGGAAGGTGCAGCCCCTCACCTGGTGCTGCCCAGCCGCTGAGGGCTGGTCCGTGGTGGCGGTGGTCTACTTGCCTCCAAATAAATTGTCCTCTGCTGTCCACATTCCTTGGCCAGAAGCATCGAAGCAACAGCTGAATTTCAATCCCAAGGGCTCCCGAGAGAAGGAGTTTACTCGCCTCCCTGAGTTCTTCACCTCCAAATGCCTCCAGTGGTGGGCCGTGACTCTCTGGGAGGCCTCATCGCCCCGACCTTGGCCCTCCCCTCCAGAATAGCCGGTGCACCTTCAATTAACCCATTTTTTGTAAGATGCAGGATATTTCAGCTTCAGAGGGAGAGGCAAAGTGGAGGGGGGGGTGTTAAGAATCTGTGACCCCTGAGTCTTTGAGTTGCACACACCGGCTTTTCCCTTAGCCCAGCCACAAAGGCCGGTTGGGTGCCACATAGCAATTTCCGCTGCCTAATCTGACAGTGACAGTTCACGGGGTCTTTTTCTCTCTCTCTTTCTCTCTCCGTTCCCCTCCATGTTGGGGTCTTCTCAACTTTAAGGTCGATAGAGTCTTGTCACTCAGTCTGTCTGGAATAGGCTGAAGGGAGACAGAAACTGATAAATTTTCTTTTGATCTTGGAGCTGCAAAGTCACTCAGAAAAAATAAATTGCAATAGTGGGCTTACTGGGGTCGGTCAGAGCAGGGGAAGCAGAAAAGATTCCACCCGGAGCTCAGGGTCACTCCATCCCCCCTGGCACATTCCATATCAAAAGGAGGGTGAGTGCGGCTGGGAAGGGGTCCCCCCGTTCGGAACAAGGCGAGGAACCTAATTAGGTGAAAATCATTTAAATGGTTTTCAAGGCATCATTTGATTTAAAGCATTCATCACCACCTAATGCATAATTAACAGCAGGACAAACGATTCAACAAAGGAGCTCTTCTGCTCAGAGGGATTACGTTAATTTTCATTAATCTTATATATTACCATCTCTCTCCAAGTGAATGTTATCTTAAAGGTCCAAATGCCTCCTTTGATCTTAAGGAAAAGAGAGGGAGAGAGAAGAGAAGAGAACAGGAGAAGACTGTAACCCGTGTTTGTTTGGAAATGACATTTTAACAGCAGTTCAGAGTAGAGGCTCAGAAGTTTTCAGGATTGAGGGGTGGATCCCGTGCTGGCAAGAAGGAAATTCTGCAGGGAGGAACAAGGTGGGGAGCTGACACTCTTTCCTGAGAGCTCAAGAGCATCAGATGGGTTGAGATGTTTAAAAGCGTCTTAATTTGGTGGTTTATTAGGATTCTAAGAAAATAGACTCAGATTCCACCATAACCTTCCATGATTCCCTTATACTTTGCTGTAATTTGATATGTCTGCTGCCCTCCACATCCTAGCCCAGAGGGTCCCCTACAATAATTTTACTTGTGAAACTCAGTTAAGAACAAGCGATTAACTAGTAATAGCAACTGGCTTAACCTTCATAATAACCACACGCTTACCGTGCTCTTAGTTTATTACTGTTTGACCTTTATTTGTCATTGAATCCTTAACCACAGCCTGGTATTCCCACCATGCAGATGAGGCCCTTATCATTAATTCAGTGCCTTGTGCAGGTCTGGAGAAACTGAGGCATCTCATCTCAGTCAGTGCTGGGGACACGCACCCAGGCTGGCACCCTAACCCGAGCTGCACGGCTGGCTGGGGGGCAGGAGTCTTGCTGCAGTTGTCAGACTGGGCTCCTGTCTCTGCTGTGCCCCCAGCTTGGTGTGTGCTTGCTTCCGAGGCTTCTGTTTCTTCATTGCTCACTTCTAGAACGTCAGTCTGAATGCTGCCTGCTGCAATTTTACTATTGTACAAGTGAGGAAACTGAGGCCCTGCCTGGGATTTGAACCCAGGTAAGCCAATCTCTGGGCCACTTCTTGTTGTATTTTATTTTTTGAGACAGAGTCTCACTCCATTGCCCTGGGTAGAGTGCTGTGGTGTCCTAGCTCACAGCAACCTCAAACACTTTGGCTCAAGTGATCCTTCTGCCTTAGCCTCCTGGCTACTTTTTCTATTTTTAGTAGAGACAGGGTCTTGCTCTTGCTCAGGCTGATCTGGAACTCCTGAGCTCAAGGGATCCACCTGCTTCAGATTCCCAGAGTGCTGGGTAAGCGTGATCCACTGTGCCCAGCCTTCTGGGCCTCCTCTTTTTAACCTACCTGCCATGTTGACTCATGAAATCAAATGAGTAGACTTCTACCTTTAAAAAGATAAGATTTCTGGGCCGAGTGTGGTGACTCACGTCTGTGATCCTAGCACTCTGGGAGGCCAAGGCAGTGGATTGTCTGAGCTCACGGGTGCAAGACCCTGTCTCTAAAAATAGCTGGGCGTTGTGATAGGCACCTGTAGTCCCAGCTACTCAGGAGGCTGAGACAAGAGAATCGCTTGAGCCCAAGAGTTTGAGGTTGCTGTGAGCTATGATACCAGGGCATTCTACCGAGGGCAACAAGTGAGATTCAGTCTCAAAAAAAAAAAAAAAAGGTAAGATTCCTACATGAGGCGTTCTTGTGTTACAAGTGCAGTGTCTTGGGCGGTGCTGGGCACTGGCCCCATATGCCGGAGGTGGTGAGTTCAAACCCAGCCCCAGCCAAAAACCGCAAAACAAACAAACAAACAAAAAAACAAGTGCAGTGTCTTAACCACAGTGGAGGAAACACAAACCTGCACAGGTGATGAAATTGTGTAGAATTTAGTATACTCATGAAGTACAAATAAAACTGGGAGGATGGGAATATGATTAGTGGAATGAAGCAATTCCAATACCAGGTTGTGATACTACACTGGGGTTGTATAATGTCACGTACTGTGCACTGTAAGTGAGAAAAATGTCTGTCTGCACATCTCTTACAACTTCACATGAATCCACAGGGATCTCAATAAGAAATCAGTTAAAGAAATAGAAATCGACTCAAAAAATTACAGGATTCTGTCTAAAAACACATTAAGTAGCATCATTGCGTGTACGTGAAATGTGTAGAATAAGTGAATTGTAAGATCTGGTTCTTGCCCTACAGGAAAGTACTAAATTAATGATAATAATGGTAATAATTTTTAAAAGTCTTCAAAGAACAATGCACTGAATTAATAATAATAGTAACAATAAAATAATAGTATAATAGTAAGAATAAAAAAGCTACCATTTATTACATGTCTGTGCGTCAGGGATAGTGCATAAGCTCTGTCTTACCATCTGCAGCAATCTTATAATGATTTCTTTACAGGTGGAGGAGGCTGAGCCTCAAAGAGGGTAATGAACTTGCCCAAGGTCGCCCATCGTGTAAGCAGTACTGGCGGCAGCTGTGGGTTCTGACTCTGGATCCCTGACACCTACCACACCAGCACTTTCCACAATAATCTCATTCCCTCGTGGTGTGGCAAGGCAGGCAATACCATCCCCATTTTTCAGATGAGGAGACTGAGGCAGAGAAGAGAAAGAGACTTGAATCCAACCTTCTCTTCCTACAAGGAGACAGAGCCAGCAGAGCAGGTCTCCCAGCCCTGTGGGGGCTCAGGATATTCCTCCAGACAAGGATTCTCGGTCAGCAGGGATGGGGGGTTGGGTGGGCAGGACCTAGATAAGTGGGTTTCAGGAGCTAAGAGCAGGGTGTGAGTGGAGCCTGGAGCTGTTTATTCAGCTTTAGGGGAAAGACTTCCCCCAGGGCTCTGGCTGCTGATAAAGCCCCTCTGTTTTCAAACCAAACACGGCCTTTCCTTCCAGGACTGGGAAATGGGGAAGAAAGATACTGCAGGTCTCTCCTGAGAATCTTTCTGCCATATCGCCAAGTTGAAACGAACTCCCGGAGAGATTCAGACCACTGCAGTAACTTCAAAGAACACTCATCCAGGAAAATTTTGAAGCCCATGACAGTCCTTTAAAGAAGACGCCTGGACAGGCTTTGCTGGTCTGGCGTCCATGGGCCTGGCCAAATGCCTCACAGGGCCGTAAAACGTCTGCAGGCAAAGCTGGCTCTGATTCGGGAAAGAAAACCCACGTGGTGAGCCTCCACCTGGTCCTGGAACTGTCTGTACGGTCTCTTTAATACTCAAAACAGTCATGGGAGGGAAGAAGCTTCACCCTCTTATTGTAAATTCAGAACATACGGAGAAGAGACAGGGTGTCGTTCTAGGCCACTTGGCTAGGAAGCGGTAGATCTCAGATGTTTGACTCCAAAGCATTGAGTTGTATTGGTCTGGGTAGTCACAGGCCATGACAATGACAATGACAGCTGCTATGACTATCGTGATAGTGTGACAGGTGGTATTCTCCGAAGACAGCTGCCACAATATCTCCTGTTCCCCAGGTTCTTCTTATAATGTGGCTTTGACACTCCTCCTACTGAGAGCTGGGGTCTACATTCCCTCCCTTTGAACTGGGTAGGCTTGTGACTATGGCCGACATAACAGTATGTGATGTTCAAGGAAAGATCGTTAGATCTTTTTTTTTCTTTTTCATTAAATCATAGCTGCGTACATTAGAGCAATCATGGGGTACAATGTGCTGGTTTCATATACAATCTGAAATATTTTTATCAAATTGGTTAACATAGCCTTCATGGCATTTTTAAAGTTATTTTAAGACATTTATATTCTGCATTTAATAAGTTTCACCTGCACCCTTCTAAGATGCACTGTAGATGTGATCCCACCAATTACCCTCCCTCCACCCATTCTCCCCCCTCCCCTCCTTTGCCCCTTTCCTCATATTCTTATGCTATAATTGGGTTAGCAATAGCCTTCAAGGATCATTAGATCTTAAAATGCCTTGCTCTCCTGGGTCGCTCTCACTTGGAACCTGTTGCCACGCTGTCAGGGTGCTCCATCTAACCAAACAGAGAGGCCTCCTGTTATAACCAGCTAGGACCCAGCCCAGCTAGGTCCCAGCTGACAGGCAGCATCAAGTGCCAAATATGGGAGTGAAGACATCTAAGAACAATCCCAGCCCCTGGCAACCCCCAGTCATGTGCGCCTCCTAGCCAAGTGCCAGACGTTGGGGAACAGACAAACCCTGCCCAAATTCCTGACCCACAGAACCATGAGTATAATGGAACGGTCGTGTAAAGCGAATACATTTCAGGGTTCATCTGCTACTCAGCAGCAGTGGGTAAACATAGCAACCACACGTAACAGCTAACATTTCCTGAGCACCTGCTGTGTGCTCGGCACTGTGTTAAGAGGATATACAGCCAAGGTGGAGGGGACATTGGGTATGTGATCCCGTGATTTCAGTCCTAGGGGGATTAAAAAGGTGTGTTCCCAGGCCCAGCCAAACCTGCTGACTTGGCATCATGCTGGGCAGCCCAGTGGCCCTGAGGTCACTGGCTAAGGCAGGTGAGACCAGACCCAGGGGAAGGGTCGGGTCAATTTGATTCAATTTAACTTAGCAAATATTTCTGATTGGCCTTACCATATACTGGGCGCCTAGACTTCAGGACACTGGGAGTGTTGTGGGTAGAACACAGGGGTGCCAGCAAGAAGAGGACGACCACTAGTGATCACCTATTTGGCTGCACGAGGCACTCTCCTGGGTGCTCTATGTACAGAGTCTGTCCTAGTGCCTTCTCACAACTGCTGCTCACCCCACCCACACCCTTTTAATTTTTTTAATTAAATCATAACTGTGTACATTAATGCAATCATGGGGTACAATGTGCTGGTTTCATATACAATCTGAAATATTTTCATCAAACTAGTTAACATAGCTTTCATGGCATTTTCTTAGTTATTGTGTTAAGACATTTATATTCTGCATTTAGTAAGTTTCACCTGTACCCTTCTAAGATGCATGTAGGTGTGGTCCCACCAATTA